>PVIY010001312.1:137708-155447 GCA_004026745.1 Myrmecophaga tridactyla | reverse complement strand
GAATTAAATCATGATCACATCAGCTGCATCCACAGCTGATTCTATTTGTAATCAGCCAAAGGGGAGTGTCTTCTGCAATGAGTGATGCTTAATCTAATCACTGGAAGCCTTTTAAGGAGGATTCAGAAGAGACAGGCTGTCTTCCTGCTTCAGCTGGTGAGCCTCTCCTGTGGAGTTCGTCCAGACCCTCCATCAGAATTGTCGGCATCACAGTCTGCCCTGTGGATTTTGGACTCTACATTCCCACAGTCACGTCACGTGAGACACGTTTATAAATTTTATATTTGCAAGTGTTCCCTGTTGATTCTGTTTCTGTAGAGAACCCTAACTAATACAACCCCCTACCTCAGCTGATTGGTATGAGGATGGATGCATGTAAAACATTCGGCTCAGTGTCTGGACTACAGTAATGGCAATAGTGCTCAATAAATGTTTGTTCGTCTTGTTGTCAGCAGCACTATTGCCATTTTATTCTTCTACTTGGAAATTCATTTAGCTTTCAGGTCATAGTGATTCTTTTCTTTGTGTCTCTTGAACTGTCCCTTCGCTTGCATTCCCACTGCGAATGTACTTGACCTGAATGACCCCAGGCCTGCCCTGTTGCCTCCAGCATTCCCCACTTTCCTCCAGTGTTGCCAGCTTGGCATTTCTAAAACTGGGCTGTGCACCTGCCTCTCTTGCTCAGACGTCTTGCTCACAGACTCTTTCTCTCTCCTTTGCCTAAATCAAAAGCCGTTCCCAACCTCAACATGTGAACTCTGTGAGCCCTCTTGACTCCCACTCAAGTGACCCCCAGCGCATCAACTGTGGCCCGTCTGAAGACGATGGAGCCACCCCCAGACCTTCCCCTACCTGAAATGATGTCCCACCTCCTCTGATTTAAGGATAAAGGGGCCTCAAGGATGGAAAGGAGCTCAGTATTGGCGAAGATCATTCTGGACCAAAACGAGGTAGATTGAAATCCAGCTTTAAAAGATGGGAAAGTGAAATTAGTAAGTCATTTCAGGTTGGAGTAATAAGGTCAGAGGCAGGAGTTAATACTGAAAGCGGCACAGGAGAGGTTGAGAGAAGCATCTGTGGCTTGATCATCTTGACTAATGCAATGAATAATTGTGAAAAATGTGTTGAGGTCAGCGAGAAACCAGACTACTGAGGGCTCTGCAAGACAGCATAAAATGCTGAGACTTTGCTGTAGTGGGCCATAGGAGGTCATCGTGGAGGTTAAGCATTGGAGAAAGATAGGATGAAAGGGTATTTTTTTTTTCTGATCATTCACTTTTTAAAAATCTTTCTATTTTGAAACAATTACAAATGTATAGGACAGTTGCAAAAATAATACAAAAACTGATACAGAGAACTCCAATACACCCCCCAGCCACATAACCACATTTACCATTTTGCCACATATGTTATATCATTCTATCTATGTCTATCAGCTATCCATCTATCTGTCTGTCTGTTTGTATTGTCTAAATATTTGAGGGTAGTTTGCATACATCATGCTCCTTGAACACTTAATACTTCCGTGTGTATTAGTTCCTTAAATGCTGTCAGAATACAATATACTAGAAATGGAATGGAACTTACTATGTTACAAGTTTACAATTCTAAGCCTATGGATATGTCCAAACTAAGCATCCAGGGAAAGATATTTTAATTTAAGAAAAGTCGATGCATCTGGAAGACCTCTGTCCGCTGGGGAGACACACTGGTCCCTTGCTGGTGCCCTGGTCCTGGGCTCCATTGTTTTTGGCCTCTGTCCCTGTGGGGGATCCTCACTTCACTTCTCTGGGGCTGGCTTTCATCTCTTGGCTTCCCTTGGCTCTCTCCAGGTTCTGGTTTGCTTAACATCTCATGGCAATGTCTGCTGGCCTCCAAGCACCTCCAAACATCCGTGTCTCTGTTCTCCAAGTGTCAGCCTCTGTGTCAGCTCGGCTCTGAAGTTTCTGTTGGCTCTATCATTTCTGTCGTTTTTGAGGTTTCTCCAAAATGTTTCCTCTTTTAAAGGATTCCAGACCCACCCTGAATGGGCAGAGTTACATCTCCATCGAATCAAAAGGCCACATCTCTGTGGAGATAATGTAATCAAAAGATTCTGACTTACGTATTGAATCAGGATTAAAAGAAACACAAAATCCAAACACAACATTGGATCAGGATTAAAACATGGTTTTTCTGGAGTACACAATACTTCCAAACCAGCACACCCTGTATATTTCCTAAGAACTTATGTAATTTCATTAAGCACAGTCATGAAAGTTCAAGAAATTTAACATTGATATAAAGCACACAATCTATATATTCCTTTTCATTTTTTTTTCAATTACCCCAATAATGCCCTTATGAGCATTTTCTCCTCTGTTATCAGATTCAGTCAAGGATCATGTACTGCATTTGTCAACGTCTTTTTCATTTCTATTTTTTGGAATTGTGAAAACATATATAAAACATGAAATTTTCCATCTCAACCACTCCCATGCATACAATTCAGTGTGATTAATCACATTCAAAAAGTGTTATCAAAAGGACAAACATTGTATGACCTCACTGATATGAAATAATCAGAATAAGCAAAAAGCTCACAGAATAAGAATCTAGAATGTAGGTAACCAGGGGACCTGTGGGGGTAGGGAATGAGAAGTTAATGCTTAAATTATACAGAATTTCTATTGGGTTACTCATCAAGTTTTGGTAATGAATAATGGTGAGGGTAGCACAAACTTACGTGAACATAATTAACAGCAATGAGTTATGTATGCAAATGTGGTTACAAGGGGAAATTTTAGATCATATATATGTTACTAGAATAAAAATTTAAAAAACATAGGACCCCAAAAAAAACACCCAAAAATAAAACAAATAAAATATAAAAAAATAAAAAATACTAAAAACAAAAAATGAAAAACATAGGACTGTACAATACAAATAGTGAGCCCTATTGTTAATGATAGACTATAGTTAATAGTACAGTTACAAAAATGTTATTTCATGATTTGTAACAAATGTACACTGATGTAAGGTGTTACTGATAAGGTCATATACTGGAACTCTGTATTTTATACATGATTTTTCTGCAAACCTTAACTTCTCTAATAATAATAAAAAGCTGTGCTGCCCTCACCACCATCTATTACCAAATGTTTCCATTACTCCAAACAAGAAACTTGCACCCATTTATACATTAACTCCCCAATCCCTGATAACCTACAATCTACTTTCTCTCTCTAGGAACCTGCATTTCTAGTTATTTCATATAAATTGAATTATACAATCTGTTCTTTTGTGTCTGACTTATTTCACTCAATATTATGTCTTCAAGATTCATCCAAGTTGTAGCATGTATTAGAACTTCATTCCTTCTTTATAGCTGAAATTCCATTGTACGTGTACACCACATTTTGTTTACCCATTCATTTGTTGATGGACATTTGGATTGCTTCCACCTTTTGGGTGCTATGAACATTGGTGTACAAATATTTGTTTGAGACCCTGCTTTTGATTCTTTGGGGGTGTATATACCTAGAAGTAGGATTCCTGGGTCACACGGTAATTCTATGCTTAACTTTTTAAAGAACAATGAAACCGTTTTTCACAGGAGCTGCATCATTTTACATTCCCATCAACAATATACTAGGGTTATTATTTCTCCAAATCCTCACCAACACTTATTATTTTCCATTTTTTAAATAATAGCTATTCTAGTGAGTATGAGGTGCTATCTCATTGTGGTTTGAATTTGCATTTCCCTAATGGCTAATGATGTCGAGCATCTTTTCATGTGCTTATTGACCATTTGTACATCTTCTTTGGAGAATGTCCATTCAAGTTCTTTGCCTAATTTTAATTGGGTTGCTTATATTTTTGCTGTATACTTGTAGGAGTTTATTTTTTAATATATTCTGGATAGTAAACCTTTATTAGTTAAATGGTTTCCAAATATTTTCTCCCATTCTGTCAGTTATCTTTTGACTTTCTTGATAATGTCCTTTGATGTACAAATTTTTTTAAAACTTTTATGACGTCTGATTTACCTGTTTTTTCTTTTGTTGCTTGCACTTTTGGTGTAAAGTCTAAGAAACCATTAGTTAATACAAGGTCCTGAAGATATTTCCCTATGTTTTCCTTCTGCATTTTACAGTTTCAGCTCTTGTATTTAGGTCACTGATTCATTTTGAATTAGTTTTTTTGTTTTTGCATGGGCAGTCTCCAGGGAATCGAACCTGGGTCTCTAACATGGCAGTGAATTTGTTTTTGTATATGGTGTGAAGTAGAGGTCAAACTTCATTCTTTTGGATGTGGATATCCAGTCTTCCCAGCATCATTTGTTGAAAGAGATTATTCTTTCCCCACTGAGTGGATGTTGCTCTCTTGATGAAAATCAGTTGGCCATAGAAGTAGGATGTGGGTTTGTTTCTGCACTCTCAATTCTATTTCATTGGTCTATATGTCTGTCCATGTGCCAATACCGCACTGTTTTTATTACTATAGCTTTGTAATGAGTTTTAAAATTGGGAAGTGTGAGTCCTCCAACTTGGTTCTTTTTTGGGATGGTTTATCCCATTCAGTCCTCCTTGCCCTTCCATTTGGATTTGGTTATTGGCTTTTCCATTTCTTCACTAAGGCTATAGTAATTTTGATTGGTATATGATGAGAACTTAAAAAAAACCCATCTCATACATGCCTGATGTTCTGGATCTTGCTAGTGCATTACTCTTGCGCTAAAATGGCTTTCTATTTTGGGAGATTTATCTGTTGCTGAACCTTTTACTTAGTCAAATACCAAGATGCAATGACCATTATCAGTAGCACTGAGGAAAAAATCAGAAGGCTTGACTTTTTGTTATAAATTGGATTATATGATGAAAAATATCTTTTCTAGAAATTCACTTTTATCATACACATAACTTCAAAAATCATTTGAGTAACAAAGCAAGAATCCATTTAACTTCTGTGGTTTTAGTATTTATTTGTTTTCTTGACCTCTCTATTTTTCCCCACTTTGCCTCCATTATTAATATAGAAGAAAATGTAAAACACTCTGATTAATTGAATGTGTATCTTCTGGACAAATTCTTAGTTGATGGATACTGCTAGGTAAAATTGTATACACAGATTTCTTGGAGGCATTTTTTCCCAGTCTGGTTTCCAGCCACCTCAGGGCCCTTGGGATTCAGGGGGAGCATTGCATTGAGGTTACCATCACAGACTCCAGTGACACAGCAGCATGATGCTGAAATCATCACTGATATAAACTACCCCTGATCAAACCACTCGAGGCCAGACCCAGACTCTCCTTTGCCTTAAGTCTCCCAAAGCCTCCTCTCTCCATCCAACTCCTTCTCCCCATCACCCATAGACACCAACTGTGCCCTCTGGAATCCCAATTCCATAATAACTCATCCCATATTTTCAACCTCTTTACAGATGCTCCCTCCACTTCCTGACCTAACTGAAAGCTGGCTCTCCTTTGGGCTCTTCCTAGGAGGCCTTGAAGGTGTTCTTATAGCCACTTGAATATCCCTGTGGGTACCTCACACTCAGCAAGTACAAAATTGGACTTGTCATCTTCCTGCATGACCCATGCTCCATGCTCCATGCCTCCATGAATGACACGAGAAGTCACCCAGTCACTCAAATCAGGATTTGGGAGGTCAACCTAGAGTTGTCTTTCTCGTTCATCCACTATACCCGACTACTCACCAAGCTCTGCCAATTTTTCCTGCTAAATATTTCTGTAATTCATTTCTCCTGTGTTTCTGTTATCACAGCCTAAGACTTCAGTCACGTCCTGCCTAAACGAACACACTTTCTTCCTGCTTCTAATCTGCCCGGGAAATCTGTCCTCACCCAGGTGCATCAGGAGCTCTCAGACACACAGAGCTGCCTGTGGTTCCTTTGCCTGGAGTGGTCCAGTGACTCGCCCAAGTCAGTAGGCTGAGCAAGCCCTCCAGGATCTGTCTGTCCTTACTTCTCCATTCTTATGCTTCACCAATTGCTGCTTCAGACTGTTTGGTTTAATAATACTGAACTGCCTGCCCTTCCCTGCACTCATCATGCTAAAACACTCCTTGTGCTCCTTGCCCATCCCTGCTCCACCCCATCTCTTGACAGTTGTCTCTTATTCACACTAAGATTTGGTTGGGGTCATCCTATCCAGGAACCATTTCATTTTCTATCAAGCTGAGCTTGCTAACCCGGTTTGGACTCTCCCAGCATCCAATGCTTAGCATTAACCTTGCGAGCACAAGTCCAACTCTCCCCTGTATCTATGTTCCTGGATGTCAAAGACTATATATTTTTTACATTTCTGGAGGATGGTCTCACAAAGTGGCAGATACGTATTAGGTGCTTGATAAATATTTGATGCACCAAAATAATTTCCATGGAAAATGGATTTGCCAAGCCCCAGTGGCCTTCATGCATGCAAGTGTTCATTCACTCATTCAACAGTGGCACATCTACTAAATATTTATATCCTATTTATCTAGCATTCTTGACATCTCGGGTGCTCAAATATTCTGTAACTTCTTACAGTGCCTCACACTCAGTTTCACACAGAGCACTTTCTAGGCTGTGCCTAATAACTCATACAGGTAATTCTGGGAAGAGGCAAAACTAGGTTAGCCCATGTCTTCATGGAATTTACAACCTGAACTGAATATATACATGTCAATATTAGTTTTAGAAAACTTTTCAGCAAGTAAATTAATAAAACACAAACTGAATACCTAAATGTCCTCAAAACTCAGAGAGAGAAAAAAAATGGTGAGAGCTGGATAAATTTAATCAGAACGGGCTAGAGAAGGTAAGGTTTGCTTTTAATGTAAGACTCACTGAACATGGATGGCCTAAAAGAAGGAAAAAAGCATTTCAGGTTAAAGGAATGGTGTGAGCAAAGGCAAGCACATAGAAGCACCATGAGAAAAGCAGCAGCCCATTTGCTTGTTTGAACTACAGAATCCAAGCCAGGGCATGGGCACGGACTATTAGCTCACAGGACCTGCACAACATAATCTGTGGAGCTGAAAGTAGTCTTGAGGGCCAACTGCAGTAGGGAGTCTCCAAACCAATTCCTTCCTCCCCTCTTCCCGTGCAGGGCAGGAGTGGGGTCTATCCCACTACCCCTTGAATGTGGATGTCCTTGTCACTTGCTTTCATCAAGACTCCAGCAGAAATGATGCTGTGCCAGTTCCAAACCTAGGCTGCAAGAGGCATGCAACCTTCTGCTTTTTCTCCTGGGAGCCAAAATGCCATTAGAAATAATAATAAAGAAATTCACTATTAGCATTTGAACAGGGAGAGGCCATGGGGAGAGAGATCTGGAAGACAAGAGGCCATTTTGGATGGCCCAGTCCCAAGCTGAGCTCCCAGCTGAAAAGCGTCCAAAAGAATGGACAGCAAGCCCAAGACAACCCATGGAATTGTGAGAAATAATAAATCACTGTTTTAAACCACTAAGCTTTGGGGTGGTGGCCGATCAATGAAACATCAGCCCACTCTTTTCACCCCATCATATCTACCCAACTACAGACAGCCTGTGCTCTCTGCTGCCCAATTATAATAACGAGAATAATAATAATATCTAACATTGAGGACTTACCATCTATGTCAGGCACTGGACTACGTGTTTTACAGAGATTCTGTTATCTATCTTCAGAATAACCCTCAGAGATGGTTCTATTTTAATGCCCATTCTACAGATGAGAAGACTAAGTTACTTAATGAAAAGATTAAATAACTTACCCAAGTCACACAGTAACGGGCAATAGGTTGAATCTACGCAACTGATAGGTCTCCACCATGTTACCTTGGAGCAGTCCCACTTCCTTAAACTTTGTATCTGTCTATCCAGCATCCCATCTATCAAAATATGCTGCTTGCAGCAAAGTATCAGGACAGGGAACAGAAATTAATTCACACTATAGTATAAATTCTTGATATCAGTTTAGTATTTGAAACCTCCTGAACATAGTAGTAATGTTATTTTACTGTGAGGAAAGAACAAAATCCACTACAGTACAATGTAAACAGTGAAGTTTTAGGTATCGAGTATAGGCAGAGAGAAGAGATATTTAGCAACCAAGATGCTTGCCTTTGTTTCTCTTGGCTTAGTATGCAATATTAAACTCTATGTGGGAAAAATTTAGCATCCCTTGAACTGTGCATTTTCAAAGGGCAGGATTCAGGTTTAATATGCAGGTATTTCTGTGACAATGCAATATATACATAGCTGAAAAACTGGAAGTCTACTGACATTAAACACAAAAATATAATAGGAAATATAGGACTGGCTAGTGACCTTGGGACTCAGGGAACAACAT
This sequence comes from Myrmecophaga tridactyla, assembly GCA_004026745.1. Taxonomy (NCBI): domain Eukaryota; kingdom Metazoa; phylum Chordata; class Mammalia; order Pilosa; family Myrmecophagidae; genus Myrmecophaga; species Myrmecophaga tridactyla. Next base: position 147,126 of record PVIY010001312.1, on the reverse strand, counting down.
GGTGACTAGTTCCTTGGATCTTCTTTTTATCTCACATATCCCAGATTTGGAGCTGAAGAAGCCAGCAACCCCAGAAATACTGGGCCAACCAAAGAGCTCCAACACGAAAAAGTCCCAACAAAAGTCTACTCTTTCTAGCCAAAGGACCAGGAAAGGGAAAGCTTGGAAAGACAAAAATTTTAAATAAATACCATTTACAATAGCTCAAAAAAAAAAGAAATATTTCAAGTGTCAATCTAACAAAACATGGAGAGAATTTGTATGCTGAAAACGACAAAATGCTATTGAAAGAAATCAAAGAATATCTAAATAAAAGGGGAGACATACTATGTTCATGGATGGGATGATTCAACACAAGAAGAAAATGTCAGTTCTCACCCAGGTTGATATATTAGTTTAATGCAATTGCCATAAAAATCCCAGCAAATGGGCCAGGGTGGCTCAGTGGTAGAGTTCTTCCCTGCCATGCCAGAGACCTGGGTTTAATTCATGGTGCCTGCCCATGTAAAAAAAAAAAAAAAATCCCAGCAAGCTTATTCTAACTTCATTATTCTAAAATTTATAGGGAAAAGCAAAGAAATTAAATAGCTAAACCAATCCTGAAAAAGAAGAACAGAGTGAGAGGAATCAGTCTACCCGATTTCAAGTATTATTATGTAGCTACGGTAAGCCAGATTATGTAGTCTTGGCAGAGGAAGAGACACAAAGAACAATGGAACAGAATTGAGAACCTGGAGATACACCCATACAAATATTCCCAACTGATTTTTGACAAGAGTGAAAAATGATTTGATGAAGGATGGATAGGCTTTTCAACAAATGGGCTGGAGCAATTGGATGTCTATAGGCAAAAATATGAGCCACGTAAACTTCATTCCACTGAGGGAAGGGCTAACCCACGAGGAGACCAGGCACTGTGTGCAGTGCTGGCATGCTGCTTTCAATGGTGCACGTGTCCTTTATGGTCAAAGAGTTCAATACTCTTATTCAACTGCATAAAACACTAACATATGAGAAACACATGCACTAACGACTGCATTATTCTAATGATATTCTTCTATGTTTTGATCATATATAAGCTAATTTATGAAAGAAATTATATTTCTTTATTTCTAAGTGACACTGTAATTGCTGGCATAAAGTAAGTAATGTTAAAAAATAAACTGAATAATGGGTCATGGTGGCTTAGCAGGCAGAGTTCTCGCCTGCCTTGCTGGAGACCTGGGTTTGTTTCCCAGTGCCTGCCCATGCAGATAAAAAGATAAATAAAAATAAAATAAACTGAATAAATGAATGAAGCCAGAACTGGGGTATGTGTGATGGAATTGGAAAATCATCCTTGAAGATTCAACTAAGATTGAGACAGAAATAATAAAAAAAAAATATGTAGTTTATTTTTGTTGTTAAAGTCTAATTCTGACTAACAAAGCTTTAAATGAGGAGTAAAACTGTAGGATGTTATGTAAAAAAAAAAAAAAAAATTAGCACAATTGATACGGGATTGGATGTTGGATGTCAAAAAGTCCCAAGTTTTGATTTGGGAAACAAGAAGATGCTAAGTGGTTCTTTGACAATAATGGAAATAACTATGAAAAGGTGACTATTAAAAGAGGATGAAAAAGAACTAATAAATTCAATACAATGTGCAAAGACATTCAAGTAGCACTGTCCTGCAGATGAATAGAGCTGTGGGATTAGAGAGAAGGTGGGAGATAAAGGAGGTATAAGTGAGTGCTAGAGGTAAGGCTGAGTTCTCCAAAGCAATGAGCATCATCCTAAATATGGAGTCTCTGGGATTGGATTAGAAGGCCTGTGAGAAGAGAAAAGGGCTCGGTGATACTGCTGAACTCAGACGTGAAAATAAACTACTCCATTTTCAAGGTTTAAAGGGTTGGGGGGCAAAATTCAAACAGAAATTTAAAACAGCACTTCAAGCACAATACAATTAAGGCCAAATTGCCAGTCATTCCCCTTACTCTGTCTCCTGCCTAATTATATGGATGGTTGGAAGTGACGCCAAAGTCTTGTTCTAATTCTGCAGCGACAACCCTATCTCGGGTTCTGTTTCCTTCCCCCACACCCAAAACCGTGTTAACCCCCACCACTTTTGCAGCTATCCCTTCTCAGGATAAATCCTTTGGGTCCTCCACAGCTGCTGAGAGTCCCTCATCTAAGTGTAACACACGTCTCAGTGAACCTTTGCACAAATTCTCTAAATAATTAGTTTTATAGTATATTGCTTTTGCTGAAATTTTCTGCCAACAGCCCCACTGGCCTAGTAATGTCTGAAATAAGAAGCAGGCATTTCTTTTGCCAACACTCTCACCACAAGATTATTTTAATGGTTTAGTTAGCAGGAAGCAACACACAATTAATATTATCAGTAAATGGCATATAGAAATAGCAATTCGTGTCCTGCCAAAATCCTACATTTTTATAGATGCATTTTTTTCCACCTCACTTCAGTGACTAATGAGGTAGAAAGACTTCCTGGCTTGGCTTCCCCGCTGGCTTCTCCTAGGCTCCTCGGATAGGTCCGGTCTTAGTTTGGCAGACTGCTTTGACAAATACCACACAATGGGTTAGCTTAAACAACAGGAACGTATTGTCCCACCAGAGGCTAGAAATCTTGCCTCCCTCAGAGTCTGAAGTGTTCTGGTGTTGGCTTGCCACAATCCTTGGGGTTCCTTGGCTTGCATCTCCCTTCCTGTCACATAGCGATGTCCTCTCCTCTCTCTTCTGGGTTTTCACTACTTCCTGCTTCTGCCTGTGGTCTTCTCCTTATAAGACCTCCAGAAATCCAGATTAAGATCCACCCTGGTTCTGTTACCACACTTTAACTGAAAATGACATCATCAAAAGGTCCTATTTACAATGAGTTCACTAGACGAAAGAGGAATAAGATTAAGAGCATGCCTAAATTGGAATACATAACTTAATCTACCTTTGGGTCCTCCACAGCTGCTGAGAGTCCCTCTGGCCTAGAAATATCTGAAAGTTAAGGGACAGACAGGTCCCTTCTGTCTCTCATTCATTCTTCATTTATCTCCAACCTTTCTAGGATCCATGCATAGCATTTCTGAAACAGCCTCAGCCCTATAATTACTCATCTACCTGGGAGCCTCAGAAATCTGCCCTTCCAACATCTTAATGAAAGGACAGTTGGAAAAACCTCCATTCTTTGATTTGTGTGATCTGAGTGATGCTTCCTGCTTACAGGTCACCTTCTCTCAGTGTCTGCTCATGCCGCTCCTGCTTGGCCCCTGCCCCCTATTAGTGAGAATCTGTGGCTAACCTGGCAGCTCACTGGGTATGCCTAGTGAAAAGTGATGTTACATAAGTTTTATTAATGTAGCTTTTTTTCTTTAAAACATCTCTCTAAAACTGAGCTTAATTCTATCCAAAGGCATTAAAAATCATCTGCTGCCAAAATCATCTTCTCTCTCTTTCATAAATCCCTAACCTTCTAAATCCACATTTTCAGAGTATCTTCTTAATTCCCATTTCCTGGTCAGGTTTCACTTCTCATCCTCCCCTGACTGTGTTCTGCTTATTTTTAATCTCTCCTTTCTTCCAACTCCTCTGCTCACACCTCTTTTGGTTGTTTCCAATATTCCTCTTTTCCTGCCCTTTTTCTACTCCACATCTGCACTTTTTTTTTTTCAGTTATTCGACCTGTTTCTAGAATATCTTCTTCCTTCTCTTGACAAGTCAGCTCTCTCAGCTCTTAAAATTCAAGAAATTTCCCAACAACAACCCCTAAGCAAATGAGAACCAGTAGTGGCAGAATCACCACTGCTGTCAGAGATGAGGGTTCAAAATAAACATTACTTACTTGATCAGGGCTTTGGTGATTGTGTTGCAATGGCATAATATTCAGCTCTATTATGAACTAGAAATGTACTCCAGTCACATTATTAGTTAAATAGCTTTTGTGGAGCTATTTAACTACATCTAACCACATTTATAACATTATCAGTTGGGGAAATCAAGGCCTCCATTCTAAATCACCACAAACGAACTTTTGGAACATGACTTGTTCACACCTGGCATCTGTACACAGTGTCATAATTTCCCACCCACGTGCAAGCTTCATCTGATGCAGGAAGCAGCAGCTTTTCTGTTTCAAAGAACTGGATAGACCCAGAAGAAATGCATTGCTGCAAATGGGGGAAAGCCCACTTGGAATGATAAGATATTTACTTCCCATACATTTTCACCACATCTTATCTTCAAAACCATCCTTGAAATTTTCAGAGCAAATAGCATAGATTTAGGCAAAGACCAAACTATTTAGGAGACAGGAGTCTGGCTTAAGGCTTGGCTCTACTATTTATTAGACATGTACTTGGCATGTCACTTAATCTCTCCAAGACTCAACTTCCCTGATAGTAAAGCAATAATACCAGTAATAAAAACAACAGCATCTTCATTATCAAATTTCATGATTCTTCAGGAAGGCATGGAAGCAAGATAAACTGGGGGTGAACTGCTGGGCCAGGCATGGGCCAGGCTGACCACAGAAGTTCAGACAAGCCATTGAGGCAAGGCAACCAAGTGGTTGCACAATCTCCAGGCATAATGGAGGCAAACACCAAGTTAAAAGTAGGAAGTGGCAGGGGATCCTCACTTGTGGTCAAACCTTGTGAAGCAAAATTGAGTGAGTGGTTTTCAGAAGCCCAGCCCTTCATGGAGGGCCATCCCAAAGCCATGATCCATCCTTTGAGGAGAGAACTCAGCAATAAAAAGTACAGGCAGGTAGGGGGTGCAAGGGTAGTTCAGTGGTAGAATTCTCGCCTGCCATGTGGGAGGTCCCAGTTTGATTCCTGGCCGGTGTACTTCCTGCAAACAAACAGACAAAAAACAAGCAACAAAAATTCAACAAATGGTGCTGCAATAATGGGATACTCGCATGGAAAAAGAATGAAATGTGAGCCCCGCCATACAGCCACACAGAAAAGAAAAAATACAGGCGGATAGAGTGGGTGCCCAGGATGGGAGCTAAGGGGAAGCCCAATTTTATGAAAGAAGGGGACCAGAGGACATTTGGTTCATCACTGCTCAGCCACAGTGATGCTGTAGGATGACTGAACCATATTCAAGACAAATGAAAGAGTCTAGTGATCAGCCCTGAGACCCCATGTGCCCACAGCCAAAGAACTTCAAAGTATGACAATGAAGCTCACACGTTATCAGGGCAAGACATAGGTTATAGGAATGTCTACTGAGTCAGCAGAGGGTGGTCTGACAAAAAGCATTTCAAGTCGAGTTAAGGTTGACTGGTCAGTGAGCTCAATTGGTTGGGGTCTGTGGGCTAAGACTCGGTGGCCTTGGCCAGGTGCTCACTTCCAGACCAGGTGAGTCTGTCTCACTGCCTCATGGCCACAGGCCTCTTCCTTGCTCCTGCTGCGTATTCTGTGAACACTGGGTGCCAGGACACCCTGCGTGGGAGGTGGATCAGCACCACTGCAGGTGTTGGACGAATGCATGGACGTTGGATCGAATGAATGAATGAAATATGTTAACGTCTGTGCCCTGCCAGTGATGGCTCAGAGTTAGCCCTCTGTACGAAGAAAAGCCAATATTTTTCTCTCTAGTACAGTGGAACACTAAGGATGGTGTCTCAGCCTTCATCATTAAGCTTGCAGGCATACTTAGTCCTCTCCCTCTGCACTTTGGAAAGCAGAATGCAACCCTCTGAGTGCATTTTAAGCTTTGCAAAAAAAGACAAGGAAGCTTAGAAGGATTCAGGGAAGGGGGAGAAGCCAATTGTTAACAACAAATGTAGAGTTCCTATTCAAGGCCAGTCAAAACTAGCAAACAAAATGTGTTGGGCAAGGGGTGTTAACCGTGCCGTTAATTTCTTTAATGTCCATTTGAAAATGCCTGACTTATCAGTTCTGACATATCTCCTTTGCAATGCATTTAAGGAGGAGTGTAACACAGTATGGAATCTAAGGTGTCGGGTTGTGGGCTTACTGGTGATTAGGTGAGGAATGTGGAGTAGACTGGAAGGTCTGCCCTTGAGGACCACGTGATCCAAACCTGTGCCTGAGCCTCAGTGAGTCCTGGGTCTCAGGGGGAAGGCACGGGAGCCTGGCCTTCGCCAGCTCTCATCCCCAGCAAAGGGACCTTCACATTTCCTAATTAGGTTATATTCAATGTTCACAAGGGCTGGTGATGGATGAGATACTGAAGTGTAATCACAACTGATATTATTCACATCCCAGGAATGTGCAGCCCAGGCTGCTCTGCTAACTCCAGTGGAAAACAATGGCGTAGTTGACAAGTTGCCTTTTTACATTCCAGATTCTGGTCTGGATTTATTCTTCCTGTTTGATCATGATTGTGTGGTCATGATCTCCTATAAAGGAGAAATGAACATCGTGCAAATTCCATGATTTGAGGCTCATTAAGTCATATACAGACAGGCATAGCCTATTAGAACATCCAGAAATGAGGCCAATTGCCTCTGCATCTGCCTTGTGATGTCTGGTTGCCTAGAAGTCCAACCAACCACTGAAAGGGTAATTAACTTAACCAACAGGTGTTATGCCAGGCACTGTGCTAAGATATAAGGTGAAGATAAGATGCCTATTCTGAAATGGTTCACAATCAGGTGGAAAAGCCAGGCAAAACCTGCCAGCACTAACACAAGTCAGATGCAGCTCAGTCCTCTAACAGAGGGATAAACAAAGTCCTAATGACTCACCAGAGGAGGAGGCAATGAACTCTGACTTAAGGGAGGAGAACTACCGCCTGGAGAAGAATGTTGGAGGACAGACTGGGAATATATGAAAGAAAGGAGGGGGGGTTTCAAGCAGTGAGGACAGCATGAGCAAAGAATGAAATTCAGTTATGCATTTGAGGAAGAGCCAACACTGTCGCTGAGGGATTGCGGTATTTAGGATGGATGGGCAGTGAAAATCCAGGGTGGAGGCAAGATAGTGAAGGGATCCTGAAGGCACATAAATAGGTTGGACATTCTTTGGACAGTGAGGGTCAGTATAGAAAAGTGTCACGACTAGGTGTGAGTTATGAAGATAAAAGACGGCAGAATGTTTGATCATGGAAGAGAAGGCTGGAGTCATCCACCCATTCGGCTAATTGTGAACATCTCTTTGGGGACCTAGGAAAACGGAAGGTGAGTTCCCTGCCCTTAAGGAGCTCACACTCTAGGGGAATCAGCTACAGTGATAAGAAATGGGACAGACCCAGGCCCAAGGAGCTGCGATAACACAGAGGAGGGACAAGAGCCCGCGGAACCCAGAGCACTTCTCAGAGGGGATGATGCTTCTGCAGAGCTGTGAAGGTTCTAGGAGTAACAGCCAAGTGGATGGCACAGGAACTGCATTCTGGAGAGAGGGGACAGCAGTTGCACACACATAGAGGTGAAAGGCCATGCCAGTTTGGGGACCACGAGTAACTCAGGATGTTTGGAACCTGGAAGATGAGTTGGAGAAATAAGCCAGAGCTAGCACGTCACAGATTTTTTTTTTTTTAAGCCAGCTAAGCACTTTATTTTATCCTAGTGGCTAGGGAAACTCCATGAGGCAGCCCAATCTCCTAGACCTACTGACAAATTGGGTCTGGGGAAGGGATGTAGATGAAGTAGCCAGGTAAGAGATGATGAGAGTCTGAACTAAAGGTGTAATTGATGAATAAACAGCCTCATGTCATTCCATGGGTTTTACTTGGCAGAAAGAGAAAATGGAATAATTCTCCTGTCTCCTCAGTAGTAATATTTTCCAATGATCACTTTCTACCTTGCTTGGTTATTTATGTAAACGTTATCTCCTCTATTAGAGGACCAGTTTCTTGAGGGAACACCAGTGAGATGCACATCTAATTCATCTTTGTTATCTGCAGTGTTTTAGGACAGGACTTACACACAGCAACCATTCTGTAAATTTGTGTGTGTATATGTGGGAGGGGGTGGGGGTGGTATTTAAACCAAGAGAGTGCCCTCAACTATCAAGGCAAGGTTTATCTTGAGCAAGATTTATGGTCTGTCCGAGACCTTCAGAGAAGAAAGGCTTCAGAGCGTCCCCATTGGCTATCTTCTTAGGGATGGAGGGCACTGGTCCATCTATTTCCAAAGTACGCTGGTGTTCAATAAATAAAAGTTGAATGGCAATAACAATGTTAAGTCATTTTCACTAGTGAGCAGATTTATATGGCAGGTCCCAAGAGTTATACCACAATGGAATGAACCTATAGAATCCTTATCTTTGGTTTCTAGAGAGACCCACAATTAGACCTGAGTTTAAAAAAAAGGACTTTATGAATCAAACAGGAAGTTCTAGATCACTGTTGAAAACAGATTTTAATATAGAGCACAAAGGAGCATCTACGTCTTAAAAAACATTTCGGTGTCATTTGTATGAGTCTCCCAGCATTTCCATGCTGAGATGCCGAAGTTTGACTCTGTGTGGCTGCCTGATTTGCCTAACACGTTCCGATGCTTAGACAAGTCCCCTTGTCTGTGACAGCTCACTGAAAAAACAGTCACTGGACACCTAAACGTCCCTGAAGGGTTAAGATGAAGGCCTTCCAAAACAGTTTCCATGTCACTTACACAGCTTTGGAAAGAAGAGGGAACCATAGGCCAGCCTGAGTGCTGGCATTATTGGCCCAAGTCCTTGGCACAAAGTGGGTCCCCAGTAAATGCTTGTTGAGTGAATGAACGGCTCCCATCCTCTCCTGCTCCATCTTGTTCCATCAGTTGCCAGGTAACCCAAAGCACTCTCAAAGCCACATGTCTGTGATCGTTTTTGAGGAAAATACTACAACCATTGCTTCTAAAAGAGTTGGTGACAAGGCAAAAAATCCCCTGGACAATTAGGTATGGCTAGTCAGAAGGCATCAGAACACCACGAGGCCAGGGGCTAGAGACGTGCTCAAGAGTCCTGGACATCAGCAGAGTGAGCTGCAGCAAAGGAGCCCCAACCTGAGCATAAGCAACCGTGGGCCCTAAGAGAAGGAGGGACTATTGTCAGATGTGGTTTACAAACAACCAAACGGAAAGTTCCTTGTAATATACATGCAAGGACTATAAGGAAGAGAGAATCCTGCTTGTCCTCTACTGTGCATTTCCTGGTTTTATTTGTAGGAGTCAAAATTGAGTGGCCTGACCATGTTTCTTGAAGGTAATTGTATGATGATGTGGCTGTCACTGTGTGACTGTGTGGGTGTGAGAGCCTTGTGTCTGATGCTCCTTTTGTCTACCTTATCGATGGACAAGTGAAATATATGGATTAAAAATAAATAATAGGGGGAATAAATGTTAAAATAAATTTAGTAGATTGAAATGCTGGGGATTGGTGAAGGGGAGGGGTAAGGGGTATGGTATGCATGAAATTTTTTCTGTCTTCTTTTTTTCTATTTTTTAAATTTTTTTTTTTTTTTTTTTTTTTTT
>PVIY010001312.1:95466-137608 GCA_004026745.1 Myrmecophaga tridactyla | reverse complement strand
GAGTTATTGATTATATAACAAGAACGGAATGATCCTATGATAAGAATGTTTGCGTTTGTATATGGTTATGTATCATAAATAAAAAATAAATTAAATAGAAAAAAAGAAAGGGGGATAAGGGATATGGTATGTATGAATTTTTTTCTGTTGTCTTTTTATTTCTTTTTCTGAATTGATGCAAATGTTCTAAGAAATGATCATGATGATGAATATCCAACTATGTGATGATATTGTGAATTACTGATTATATATGTAGAATGAAATGATCATATGTTAAGAATGCTTGTGTTTCTTTGTTGTCATATTTTTTTTAAAAATTAAAAATCAATTAAAAAATGGAGTGGCCTGAAAGGAACCCTGAGAAGATGCTCTGTCCTTTGTGGCACACTCATATGACAGTGGGTGCACCTGTAGGCAAAGGGTAGGGCAGTGCGGTGGTGGCATATGGGATGTGCCCTCCTATGCAGGTGTGGGAGCAGGAGAAATGGAGAACATTACAGACCTGTCTTTCCCCCTCTTTCTTCTCCTTTCTCACCAACCCGGGATATTAACTGAAATATCATACTTCCGGCGCTCATCTTCTCATAATCATTGTCACATCTCCACGTGGTTCATTTCGGCAGGTATTAAATTGGATTAACAAAGAAATTTTATATACACAGGCTGGATTTCCTACCAGGTATACAAATGAAGAAGCAGTTGGAGGTAGAACTAGTAGGGACTGAAATCTAGATAAAGCAAGTTATTACTATCTAAGAGACCTTGAACAAATCACACACCTCTTTCTAGTTCAGTCATTAAATCACGTTTTTACTCAACAAATATGTATCATGGGCCAGGCACCTGTACTAGGCACTTGGGATTCATTCATTCATTCAAGAAATATTTATTAAGTCCCTACTACATGCCAAGCAACTGCTCAAGGTGCTGGGATGCTGCACTGAATAAAACTGGCAATTCCTGCCCTCAGGGAGCTTCTAGTATAGTGTGTTGGGGGGGCGGGTAGGACAGTAAATAGAGGATATGCCAGGTGGTGGTAAGTGCTATGAAGAAGTATGAAGGAGGTAAAGGGATAAAGAGGGAAATGAGGTGATATTTATATAGGCTGCCTGGAAAGGTCTTAGCAGCACCTGCAGGAAGCATATGCCGGGAAGAGGGTCAAAAGAATGACTCTTATTAAACAAATTGCTCAAATCCCTTCTGGAAAGAGGCAAAGCATGAGTCAACCCTAAGTGCCTTACCTACCTAACCTGGACAAAATGACTTAAAATGAGGACAAAATGAGATGAATGTAAAAAGGATTTTTAAAAGCATGGAAGGCTATCCAATTATAAGGTAAAATTATTTATTAGTCACCGTTTTTCACGCAACAACCAGGATAGATATGTACCCAACATCTGAAGGCCTTATCCACAAATACAATTGGTCCTGGCCTGAGTTCAAGAACTAATGCAGATGCCCAAATGTGCCAGGATTTAGTGGCTGCTCTGAGGGACTGTCTAACCTCAGCACTGCAAGGCCAGCCTGCAGCCTGCATGCTGTTACTGTCTCAGAGTAGAACAGTTCCTGCTGTACTGGACTAGGTGGAATCAAAATCTCCTAACCAAGATCTGAACTGACTCTCTTGGTTGACAAGGAAGTTACCAGTTAGAAAATCCCTTAGTCTTTGGCAATCAGTCAATGAAATTCATTAAAACAGATTAATGAATTGCAAGGGCTGGTGAAATTCTAATCAGGTAGCATGGAGAGGAACCATCAAGCTACAAAGAGATTCTTATTGAATACGTTCTCACCTTCCAGCTTCTTCTACATTTTTCCTTAAATTTAACTTAGAGGATAATCGAGAACATACACACATGAGTTCAGCCTGAATATGGCATTATGGAGGGAAACCCCAGCTGAGTACACACAAGTGTGTTTCAGCTTTGCCAGAAGAAAAATAGTTATACATTATGCTATACATGGACTATAAAGACATTTTTTTGTAAGCATTGCTTTAAAATGTTTGAATTTTAGAACTTAAAATGTTCCATGTGTTTAGTGTTCTTGTTCAGTTAGACTAAAGAGAAGTGATTGAAAAGTCACTCTCAGCATACATGCAGTATGATATTCTAGGAATGTTTAATATATCATTTTTTTCTCTAGCTATGGAATTTGTAAACACAGCTTTTACGTTCATTTTTTATTGTAGTCAGTGGGTCATTTATTCAATATTTATTAGGCACCTACTACGTGCTAGTCCATGTTGTAGGTTCAAGAGATACAAGAGCAAACTGTCCATAATTTTCCATATGTCAGGGGAGAAAGGCCATAAATGAGTCTACAAATAAATATACTATAAAGTCAGGCAATGAAAAGGACCATGGAGAAATTATTATTCTGCTTTATGCAGGGAAAGGGCATGTGAGCAGGACTGCTCTTTTCCAGGGAAAGCCTCTCTGATGAGGTCTCATTGGAAAGAAGAACTTAAAGAAATAAGGGAGAAGCCCGGTGGCTCTTTGGGGGAAGAGTGGCGTGGGCAGAGGAAGCGTGCACAGGGCTTCTGGAACAGCCCCAAGGCTACTGTGACCAGAGCTGGGTGACTGCGAGAAAGAGCAATGAACAGGAAATGGGGCCTTACACAAACCCCATGAGGGGGCTCCTGGCACCCTTGAAGTGGAGTGACCACTGGGTCCAACTTCATTTGATCGAGGATGAAAGCCTGCTATGAAAATGCACTCTCCTCACTGATTCCAGTTTCCCACATAATAACTGGTTCAGCACAAACCTCACGACATATAAAAACGGACACTTGCTATTTTCCCTCCTGGGCCCTTCCTCCAGCCTCAAGTGCCCTCTTTCATGCCCCATATTCCAAGGCTTAATTTAAACTCTGCAGAATCCTCCCCAACTCCTTCCACCCACACTGACCTCCTTTCTGCTACCTGGAGGCCTCCACTGAGCTCTCCTTTGCCATCCATAGACTCGTGTCCTTCAGGGAACCCTAAAGTTGTATGTGAAAGAGCTGGTGTGTAATTCCCCGTGTTTTCCCAAGGGGAATGTTCATCAAGCCCATGAGATTAAAAAAAATGAGCCGTAAATATTTATAAAGGTTGAGGACTGCGCTCTTGACCAGTGTTTCTCAAGCGTTGAACATGCACACTCATCATCTGCATTTTATTAAAGTGAAGAGTGTAATTCTGTGGCTCTGCTGGCCTGGGGACCATACTTGGTAGCAAGAGACTAGAGTATTTCTAGCCAGCACTTGCTTGTATAAACTGGTACATTGCTCTCTGTCTCCTTAAGCAGACTACAGGCTTCTGGAAAGCAAGGGCAGTGCTGACACTACTTGGCTATTCTTCCACCTAAGGGACTAAGAGAAAAACAGCCCAGGGTTAGGCTTCACAACTAATATCTGCAGATATGAGTATAGATAGGCTATATTAATCTGGTTCAATTATTGCACTAATTGAACTAATTGCAGATATTAGTGCAATAATTGAACCAGATTAATATAGCATATCTATACTCATTTTCTTAGTTTCAATTAGGTTTCTCCAGTTACTGCCTATCTTCCAAGGCTTAAAGCCTTTCTGTAATCCAGAGCAGAATCTTAGAAACTCTAAAATCTTCGAGAAACAAAGCTTTTCTCTCTCTCATAGTATGCAATCACCTAATGTATGTTGAAATCTAAACTTATCACATCTAAAAGTCATCATAGGCGTGTACTCATTTGAAAGGATAATTCACTATAGAAGGGTGTTCTCACTGAAATCTTTAGTACATAAATAGCATGGATCATCAAAGAAACCAGGAAAGATCAAATCAGTGCGTACAGGTACTTGGAGCAGGTTTTGGATAAATTGTTTAGAGTCCAGAAGTCTCATAAAGAAAGGGCAAAGAGGGAGAGGGAAGAGGTGAGAAACAAACACTGTAGAAAAATGAAAATGGGGTTTTGGAATAAAATTGCTCCCTCAAACAACCTGCAACTCCATATTTACACTAGCTGTAAAAGAAGTTATTTATTTAGTCATGTGGAAATAAAGTAGCCATGCAGAAATAAAGTGGTTTTTTTTTTAACAGCAGCTAACAACAGAGCAAATGAAAGAAAAATTTTACACACAAGACATACGTGTAAGGAATGTCTTTCTGTGTGCCAAAGGAATTTGTCATATGGTATTTCATAAATATATACACATACTATTTGTACTTATTAAAATACCATATGTAATGAAAGCTATGCATAAATATTTATAAAATACCTTTATCTAAGTAGGCCAGTAACATTTACTATTGTTCAATAAATTCATGTATAAAATAAATGAATTTGTGCCAAATGGAGCATATATTTTGAAAACTGAACCCCAAGTAAAACTCTCAGGAATCTGGAGTAAAACCCAGGTATCTGCCAAAGGAAACTTCGAAGCAGTTGTCACTTGAAGAAAGGAAACAGTGCCTGGTCTCTTATCTTCATAGACTGCTTTGCTTGTGACACTTCTAACGTCCCTTCAGCAGAGTTTCGAACTTGACTTCCAACCTCGTGGCCACTTGACCTGCCAACTATTATTTTCGTTGAGGCTTTTAACACTCCACCCAAGTATTTTGCTTCCCAGAGCAGTTGTGTCCGTTTCCTTCTCACTTCACCTTGAGGTCAGCCGTGGTTTACAACGCCGGCTTAATGAGCACCCTCTAGGGTTTCAGGCAGACACAGGGGCATTCCTGTAATGAACCCAGGCTGGCACCGCTCTGGAGATTCATGGTCCCTGGGGATTCTCTGCTTTGTGCCAGGATTTCCATCCAACCTTAGAGTCCCAGGGCCGGGCTAGAACCGCAGCCTCCAACTCCCCCAGGGTCCCAGCCGGCGGGACCTCTCACCCTCAACAGGCTGCCCTTCCCCGTCGCCATTCGTTCTCCCGGCAGCAGACAGGAAGAGGCCGGGACGTTAAGAAAATTAACATTAATTAGCCGGGTCCAAGCGCAGCCCCGCGGCGGAGGGGCGGGGCCCGCAGAGGCCGCAGGCGTGACGGGCGGGTGCAGGTGCCGCGGTGCGCCCAAGGGTCGCTCCGAACCCGCCTTAGGGAGGGCACCCCCCTCTCCACGCCGGCCCCGGATTTGGCCAAGTCCTTCCTGGAGACCCCGCAGGAGCGGGAGAGCCCTCACCCCGCACAGGAAAGACCAGCCGCGTCTGCGGTTCTTCCCGTGCCCGCTTGCTCAGCCGCGTCTCCCGTGTGCCAAATCCACCCTCCGGGTTTTGACTGCGGCTCCGAGGGGGCGCGAGCTGGAAAGTGGCAGAACGCGACCACCGCCCCTCCCGCCACGCGGGCGGCCACAGGCTCGGGAGGGGCGGCTGGGTGGGACGGGGAGCGGCGGGCGCCCCGGGAGTGGGCGGAGGCCCATTGTCTTCGGGCCCCGAGGCGCCCACACCCCGGGGTCCCTTTTGGAGCCCAGCGCCCCGTGACGTTCCTTTGTGCCGAGCGCTGAACGCGACTTCGCCTCCGAGGGGCGCCGCATCCCCGAGGGCGGCGGTGGGGAGGGGACGACGCGCGCCCATTGTCCTCCGGGGGCCCGCGGACCCCCCCGCCCTCGCCGCGCGCGGGCGCTCGGCCGCCCGCCCGGAGAGGGAGGGGAGTGAGGACTGAGGGGGCGGGGCTGGGGCGCAGGTACCGCCGCCGGGTGGGTCCGCTGGGCCGCCCCGCCCCGCCCCGGCCCCGCCCCCCGCGCCGCCCGGCCCCGCCCCGCGCCGCCCCCGCCCTCCGCAGGTTCAGTCCTCGCGTCCCGCGGCCTCGCGCGCAGTTTCGCTCCCACCTTGGATCTCCGCGGCGGCCCGAGCGGGGCTGGGGAGCGCGGCGGCGGCGGCGGCGGCGGGGGGCGCGTCCGGAGTCCCGGTCGCCGGCCGCGGGCGGCTTCACGCCATCTGGGAGCGGGCAGTGCTGGGAGGAGGCGCGGCGCCCGCCGACCCGGCTGGAGCTGCGTGCGCTCGCGTGCCCGGGGGCTGCGGCCCGGACCCGCCGGGGCTGCTGGTGAGTGGCTGCCCCCCAACGGCTCCTTTCTCTCCGCCTGTCTGTGAGTCTGTCCTGCCGGCGGCCGGGGCCGCTTCCGGTGTGCTAGGTCTGGGAGCGACCCGGGAGCGGGCTACCGAGGGCATCGGCTTCCCAGCTGGTGTCAGAAGGACCAAAGGTGGCATAACGCAAGCCGGGTGGGGGCCGGGCACCCACCGGGACGCAGATCACCCCCGTTGGTGCCCACCACTTTTCAGGGTGGGGCCGCGCGGCTGCACTGCACCCTCCCCGAGCCATTGACAGAGCCGTTTCTGGGCGCGTAGTGCGTTTTTCCAGCAGAGAACGAGCCGCGCTGGGCTGCCGCGCCCCTCCCGTGGTGGGTGGGCACCGGGCAGGGCCGCACATGGGTGCTCGGTGCGGATCTGTCTTGGCGGTGCCCGCCGGGGGCCCACCCGGCGCCGAGAGAGGGCATCACAGCCGCAGCTCCAACCTGCAGATCTGCTAGTTGCATTTTTTTTTCCCCTCCGAAGGTGGTTTCGGAACAGCTGAAGCGTGTTTCAACGTTTTGTTTTGTTTTTCCTTTTTCTCCTCGAAACTAAGTGTCTTGACACAGACAAGTATCAGACATGAGACTGAATGGATCTGGCCAGTCGTTTTCTCGTTATGAATTATTATACTCGATCCCCCTCTCCACTTTGGGAGGCATGTGTTTCATCTTATAAATAGAAAGTAGCATATTTTTTGGCAGGACCTCCTTTATACTGTACAGTCTAAGAGAGGTCAGTTTAAAAATAAATATGGACTGCAATGTTACATTACCGAGAACCAGGCGGTGGAGCTGGGACAGGCTGCGTGGACAGCAGCTTCAAAGCCGGGAGCGCAGCTGTGTTGAAAAGCGTAAAAGCCCCAGAGTGCAGCCGAGGCTGACAGTCAAGTAATTACATTTTGTTTAAGGGGGAGAAAAAAAAGTGAGTGAATTAAGAGGAGGGCGGGAATAGTCATACTGCAACACATGAATCTTTGCGGCCCTGACGTGTGTTTGGGTGCTGGGTTGCGGCTGTGTGCAGAGAATATGGGGAGCTCTGGGGAAGGAGGAGGGAACTGATGTATGTGTTAGAGAGACAAAGATTCCTTCCCTGTCCCTGGCTCCCCATCTCCTTGCTCTTAGGCCTCATAGTATTTAAAGAGTTTCCTGGGGGTGCTGTCTTTTAAAAAGAACAAAAATTAGGAGGGGAACAGATGTCTGTATTTCAACAGCAAAGGCAGCCTTCTGGACTTCCCTTTAACATCACAGGAGACAAAAGGCTTCACCATGAAACAGACCAGCCCACACTTAATGGAACATTACTTGACGTCTCAGGAGTATTACTGAGCTGACTTAAAAGAACCGTGGGGGTATTCTAACTTATAAAAGTGCTTTAATGTGACAGCCAGGAAATGGAACTCCTCTCTTCCGGACGGTTCCAAGGTTTTCTCTTTAATTCTACCTGTAATTTTTTTGAGTTCATATTGACAGTTAAGAATAAGCTGCACAGGTATGTGTGCGACACAAACCCTTTTCTGGATAGATTTAAGCATGCAGAGATGAGTAGGGGCAGCTGTGAGATGTTTAACACTATTACATGTAAAATAAGTAATTAAAATACCACTTACATATTCAAGGAATGGTTGAAATTTTTTTGTTGTGTCCCATAGAAGATAGGCTTCCCAAGAGGCTTCCCTGGTGGAAAAGAACACTCAGTATAGCCTCTGGGCTCACAGATACGAACTTTAGAGGAGAAATTTTGGAAGCTTTGCTGGATCTATGGCAGTTGTGCTTTCTGGTGGTGTCATCTGCTAGAGATTTGCATTATGAATTCCATGATTGGAACATGGTGCTGCAGCAGCAGCTACAGACATGAAATGAGATGAGCTCCCCCTTTGCTTGAAGTCTGAGCAGTGAAATTCTGTTTTTGTATCTCAGTGGAACATGTAAAGGCAGGGAAAGTAATAAGTGTTGCACATTTTTTGCTACTTATTGTAAATTTAAATGGTGCAAGATGAGTAAGCACAGAGCCATAAAAATGATTACAGAAGTGCTCATATGAGCTGGTTTGTCCTATCTGCTCTCTAACTTTCCCTTTAATGTGGCGTTTTGTTTTATGTCCAGCATGCTCACAAGAGCTGCCCCTTTTTTCACTTACAAAATCCATGGTATTCAATGGTGTTGTGGATACAGTTGTTTTAATCTCTATCACCCAAAGATTTCTCCCAGGCCATAATTTTTCACAAGCCCTTTACCCATTAAAATTCTAGCCATAGCAATGATCCAGTGGGTGGAAAACAATTCATGACCTGAGAAAACTCCAGGAAGACTGCTCTGAATTTGTTATTTATTATTAAAATCGTTCCTTGTAGTTTGATTTCATTTTTCTTTGGCCTAAGTTCTTTCTAACCAGAATCCTGTGGACCTGTTTTTTTCCTGCAATGATTAATTAAGAACTGAAATCTATTTTTAAATGCAGTATGTTTGCCAGAGAACAAGTGTAGCCATTCAAAACTGCTAGATTCAGCCAGCTACTTTATCTCCTTTACCAGGCACTGAAACCCAAGAATTCTCCTAACACATCTCACTGTCGGGGACAGGAGCTGTTAAAGGTCCTTTCTGGGTGGAGCCCATCTTAGCCCTTCACCTTTTTAACTTAGTTATTTCTAACAATTATCCTATGGAGGAGGAATTGTCAACATCCCATTTATTTGGAAATAAGGACAGAGCAACTGTATGACTTGCCCAAAGTCACACAGTAAGGAACATACCTAAACATGCACATGCAATTTAACAGCACAGTATGTGCATGTATGAGTGGCTGATCTCCCGGCTTTAGGAGAAGGGGATGGAAAAGGACCCTTTTAAGAAACAACTCTGAGTGCCTCGGCTCATATCCCAGTTCTCTTGTGTGACTTTGGGCAGGTTACTTAGCCTTTGTTCCTCAGTTTATCGTCTGTGAAATGGAGATACGGATATTACTGTAAGGATTAAATGAGTTAAACAATACAAAGCGCTCAGAGCAGTGCCTGGCCCAGAGGAGGTGCAGGAAGAGGCAGATGTTTTCCTTGTTGCTTTCACTGTTAGGCTGGGTACTTAATACTGGTTCTCTCCTTTACTGTTCGTAACTGCTCTTTGAGATAGGTGGGATGGTTCTTATTTTTCAGGTGAGAACACTGGCCGAGAGATTTAGTAGCTTGGCCAAGGCACACAGCTCAGTGAGCAGAATCCGAGTTTGAATTTGGGTCTTTGTAAATGCCACACCACCACCACCAGGGAAAGGGGCATGGAAGCTTTTAAACCTGATTCCTGTTATGGCTTTTGGCCTCTGGCAAGGAACTGCATCTCACGGTACCACCAACAGAAGGGAAATGACAGTAATTGCCAGCCTCAGGGAGTACACTGTGTTAAAGACAGTTACAATCCTACATGTATGCCATCAGTCTTTTCATGCCGTGAATTAAGCATCCAACTGCTAGAGCTAATATGAGCAATTTAATTTTAAACCATAAATGAAAAAATTTCTAGGTAAAAATACAGGACTCTGGAATGAGAAAGAAAACCATGCTGTAGTGAGGGAAAGAAATTGGGGGTGAGGAGGGGGGCAGGGATGAAGTAAAGCTCTCCTGTGGACCGTATCATTGCTTCAGAGCTCTAGAGAATCAGGGGGTGTGGGGTCCAGTAGCCAAGTCTAGACAGTCACCTCCTTGGGGCCAGGAACCACATCCACAGTGCCTGGTGCCCTGGTCTCTGGCTTGTTAGACATTTACTGCATGGATGGTAATGATTCTGCTCCAGAATCTAAAGCAAAAGGCAGGAGCCACGAGTAAGCGGGGCAGGAAGGCGCTTGGCTCTGTCCTTGGCGGAAGGCAGGCCTGTTCTGCATGTGCCCCGGACCCTGCCAGATAAGCTTCTGGCATGGAGGGTGGAGGGGAAGGCGGCCTTCAACCCACAGGGCATCCTGGGTATTCTGAGCGGGGGGGGCCTCGGCAGCCTTTGCTGCAGTGGTCTGTGATTAGTGGGCATCTGCACGGGGCCCATGTCGGGCCCAAGCTGGGGTTCCGGGAAGAAGCTTTGAATAACTCATGTTGCCTCAAAACCGAGGGTAATAGCCTCAGAGCTGTCCAGCTGCATTTGGAAACTTCCCTTCTCCTGCCCCCACCCCTTCAAAGCTACAAAACCAAACACCCCACAAACCAGAATGAGTCGTGTAAGCAGCCAGGTGTTCCGACAGCAGTGGCCAGGTGTGTTTCCTTCCTTTTTAAAATGCCTCCCTGGCCCTGGTCTGCAACTTCAGGGCCAAATTCCACCCGTCGCGTGGACCGCAGAAGGCTGAGTTTGACAGTAAGAACTCATATCTCTTGTGGACGATCCATGTTAAAAATTGAGTCAGACGATTCTATAACATGAATTGTGACATGGATATTAAAAGAGCTTTCTGTTTCTAAATAGCCAGAAAACTGAAAGTTGATGAGTTCCAAACTAGTATTTGCCTTGAGTGTTGCTTGTCAAAGTCAGGAATTCATAGTAGAATTTTAGAATCCCAATTTAAGGTTTAATAAAGAAAAGAAAAAGGGTTTTCAGTCTTTTGGGTTGCATTTATTATATTAGAGAAAGTTGGGGAAACTGAGCTCGATTAAGGCCCCTTTCTGCAGGACTTCTCAGAGCCTTTACTGTGCACCGTGTGCTGCAAGTCTCCAAAGAGAGAGACTGTCCAGAGCCTCTCAAATAGTTTTGCCCACAGAGCAGCTGGGGGACTAGCCTGGCAAGAAACCCCTCCCCCCGGGAAAGGCTGAGCCACTGGGAGCAGCCACGCGCCGCATCGTGCCCTGCGGAGCCAGAGAAACCCAGGCTAGTCCTGACGTTTTAGAATATGACAGGGCCAACAGGAATAGAGCATAAGGACACAGTGGAAGATGCTGGCAAAACCCCCTCGTTCTGCTATTTGATAGAACTCACAGGGACAATAAAAAGTATCAGGGACTAGAGATGAGAAAACATAGGTTCTGGTCTTGTCTCTGACCCCAAATCTGGTGACTTTGACCCCTTGGGATCTTTCTTTAAATCTCCCCTCCAAAATGAGGCATTTGGCTTTAAATGATCTCAGATCATCTCTGGGTGGAGAATTCAGTGAGCCGAGACCAGCGGCCCCTATCAGCAGAGCTGCTTTACTACTCGTAATGTCAAACCCCAGGTCAGTGCAGGTCTCTGGCAGAGCAGCCCAAGCGAGGGTGGAAAGCAGCAAAAAACCCTGGCCTTTATTTATAGACAGCTTCCACGTTTGGGAATCTGTCATGTTCTGGTGACAATTTAGAAGGTCATATTTGTAGACATATTTGGTTAGCATCGTGCCGAGCTGAAAAGACCTGTTCAAAAACGTTGTAACCATTTAGGTTGCGCACATTTTTAAAATAAGTAAAGGCATTTTTGGTAAAATGTGACTTTGCCGTTTTAGAATGTGTTTGATTTCTTTGCCAAGGATCAGGTCAGACTTGAAAACTTTGGCTTGGGTGCTTATCAGTCTGAGATCCCAAGGCTGGACGGGGGCATACCACTGCCTGCCTGGGTGGGTGTCTTTGCCTCCTCTGTGAAGTGAATTGCTCCGAAGTGGGGTCCTTCTAGTACTCTCTCTTCTTTTTTGTATCCGAGATGTTTGCATAGTATTTGAACTGTCTTCTGTTGTGACACTTAGAGCACTTAAATGATTGCTGATTGACCCATGGGGCTGGCTCCCCTGAGGTTAGGGACAGAACCATAGTTCATCCTGGCATCCTCTGTTTACAAGAGGATTAACTAATGAAATTGTGAATGAGGTGGTCCTAGCCAGACAGCAGCGTTACCTGATTTTTCCTATAGCATCGTCTTCTCTTGGTGGCCCGCTAGAGTAAGATGATACCTTCTGACACTTCAAAACTTTAAACCCCAGGGAGGCACTGCCAGGCACTGGGTTCGATGCTGATGATCATCCGAGGGTCCTTTGGAACCCTCCAGGCTGCCCCGTGAACCTCCTTGGAGTCTCTGCTGAGAAGCTGCAGCCTCGGCCGAAGCCTCCTTGTGCCCGGGGCTGTGGTGGCAGCTTGGTCCCCTGGTGTCCACTTAGCCCGCAGGCCAGCCCCCTGGCTGCTAGGCTGGGTGAGGGTGGCTGAGTTTCTAGTACTTGTCTGGGCCTCGCCTGGGCGAGCCGTGACTGTGTGGCCGATGATTCATTGATGCATTTACTTATTGTCCCTAATGTAAAATATAAATAAATCTTAAAGCACATACATAATCAGCCCTGCATATGTCCATGCGGCTTAAATGCATATACCTGTGACGAGAGGAAGGTGGATAGACAATGTGGGTGTGGTCTGGTCTCCCTCGCTCCCCGGGTCCTCCACACGCCCCCTCGCTTTCTCTCTTTCCCCTTCGCTCCCGTATCTCTGTGTCCCTGCAGCAACGTCCTGGGATGGGGGGCCCCCAGTCTGTTCTTCAGGCAGATGGCTCGAGTTGCTATAGATTTCTTCCTGGGCTCCAGCCCCCACCAGCCTCCCCGTGAGTCCCTCACTCCCTTAGTTCTGTCCTTGGGGCCCTTTAGAACCCTCTCCCCTGACGCCCAGTTGAGCATTTAAATAAAGTAATTATGCCCTTAAAGGTCTTCTCATCCCCCCCTTACACATCACCTGTTGGGCTGGCTGTCCCTGTCTGCCCGGGCTGCCTCTGCACAGCCCGGCTGGCCTTGTAACGCTGGGGCCCGCGGGGGCTTTGAGCAAAGCTGCGCGTGGAAGGGATGTCGTGGGTAGGCTCTGTCCACAGGCCTCGGGTCGCGGAGCTCCTGCAGCCACTACCTCAAACCATCTCCGGGTTGGCCTCTCAGCACGGTTCTTGTAGCACTTCTGTAAAACCCAGGCGTGCCCCATGCCGTCGGCTCCTGTTGCACCCGTTCGCAGCCGAGAGAAAGCGAGCAAACCGGCTGAGGGGCCGAGCCAGCTGTTCCCTGCGCCTCCTGTCAGTTACTCCCTAAGCCCGCAGACCCCAGAATCTCACCAGTGACAGATGTGTCATTCATCCCTTGGTGATGATCTCTTCTCTCTCTTTGAAAATCAAATCATTTACCTATGTGTATTTTTCTAAACTACCTATGTATAGTTTTTCAGAGGTTCTCGAAAGTGGTTCCATGATCAAAAGGACAGTATTTGCAGGATGGTGGAGTGTTCTTCACCCGATCCCAGAAATCTGAACTCAGATTTCTATGATTTTTACTCCACCTTGAGCTTCAGTTTCCCTTTGCAGTGTTAGTTATTCCCACCCTCACCCCAAATCCCACCACATCCACCACCACCAATTTGAGGTTCATTCCTTTCTTCTTTTTATTTTTTAATTAAGAGAAGCAAAATAGAACTTATGTAAATAACAGAGAAGGCAATTTACCTCTTTGGTCTCACCTTCCTTTTCCATGCAAATAAAATAAACTGCATGGAATTAAATGGATTCCTCCTCTCCCCCAGTTATCCAAAAGATGGAGGGAGTCACCTGTCTGAATTGGACAGAGGAAAATTTTAGGCCTTTGTATTTATTTATATCATAAGGGAGGAAATCCCATTTTAGGTATTAAAACACATTTTAGGTATTAAAATTGATAACAATTTTAATGTAATTAAAATTGATTGTAATTTTCCAAACTCATGGAAGTCTGTCTCAGGCTGGAAAAACTGCAAGAGACAGGGTTCGTGAGTGTGCGTGTGTGTGCATGGGTGTGTGTGAGCATGCGTGTGTGTGTGCATGGGTGTGTGTGAGCGTGCATGTGCGTGCATGTGCGACGTTAGCCCCACACCCTCATCACTCTGGCCAGGGAAATCCCTTCACCTGTGGAGAACGTCAGGTGGCTGCTTTAGCCCCACCTGCAACCACTGTGGTGCTGAGGGCTGCAGACAACATCTAAGAAGAACATGGAAATGGTCACCTTGGCCATTAGAGTGGTTCCCCTCCTTCATATACTGTATTTCAGCAGCTGTTCTGGCTTTTTTCATTCAGGGTAAAAATAATGCCTGTATTTGCATGGTATATTGTTACAAAGATTTTCACACTCACACCTTATAATCGCCTCTGAGATAGGCAGGTTTGGGATAATTACCTCCATTTTATACATGAAGTAACTGGCACCCGGGTTTGTTGGGGTCCTTTAAGGATTCTACAGTCAGACTCAGGGTTTTGAGGTCTTCTCCTCCAGCTCTTTCTTCTAGCCCTAAGGCAGGGGCAACTTTACTAGCTGTTTTATTTATTCATGCTTTTGTTCATTTGATAGTTGTTTTGGTGGTGGTGGTTTGTGTTTTTTTTTTTTTTGGCCTCATTTTTGTGTGTGTGTGTGTATAATGTAACATATATACAAAGGAAAGAAATAAAAAAGCAGTAGTTTTCAAAGCACTCTCCAACAAGTAGTTTCAGAACAGATCCCAGAGTTTGTCATAGGCTACAGATATGATCCTCCAGAACATTGGAGGCTAGAAGGAATTTTTTTTATCATCAAAATCAACCTTTTTTTTTCCTTTTTGTGAAAAATAACATATATACAAAAAAGCAATAAATTTCAAAGCACAGCACAACAATTAGTTGTAGACCAGATTTCAGAGTTTGATGTGGATTATAGTTGCGCAATTTTAGGTTTTTCCTTCTAGCTGCTCTAAAATACTGGAGACTGAAAGAAATATTAGTGTAATGATCAGCACTCATACTCGTTTGTTAAACCTGACCTTCTCTGTGTAACTCCACCACCACCATTGATCTTTCTCCCACTCGTTAGATGGTTGTGTTTTTTAAGTAGGTCTTGTGGGCCAGTCACACATGAAAATTCAAAACAACTCTTTTCTATAGGATGTTCATTATGGTTTCTTGAGGTTCCTTTGTACATCTTGGCCCAAATAATCCAGCCCGTGTTATCCATTTCCTTTTAACAGGGAAGACCAGGAGAGGGCTCTTGGTTTCTCCAGGGCCTCATTCTTTAAGGGTTACTTAAATATAACTTGAGTCTGCATGCTGGGGAATGCATTGTCAAATTTTTCTTGAGCCTGGCCTCTCTCTAAAACTGTATTTGCACATTGCAGTCATGGAAAGAAGTCATTTCCCTTTCAAACAGCACATCCGCAAATACTCATTGCTCTAATCCTAAAAAGCTATAGGAGCCTATAGAATTACTGTGGCTTGCATTGATGCACAGTAAAATTCCTGCCCAGTGGAGATAGAGAGGTTAAATATCTTACAGATGGGAAAATGAAAGCAAGCCTTGACCACACAAAAAGAGGCTGCAGTTCTCCTTGTTAAATGACTAAACTTTTTTTTTCCTGTAGGAGTAATAAAAAGACTCCATCTGTGTTTTCAGCAAACAGTATTGAAGAGGAAGGGGTCATAGCAGTCTCTTTCAAGCATTCTGACTTGATGTTCACTGATTCAACAAGCATTTGTTCAGCACCTACTGGCCCCAGAAGGCCAGTCCAGTGGGGGAGAAAGTCAAGTGTAATGGTAGATTTGAGGTGTACACAGGTGCTCTTGGAGCACGCGGCCACTAAGCTTGAGTCATCCTGGCAAGGTGGGGTCCTAAGGAGCAGGTAACACTAAGTCAGTATTGAAGGATTGCTTCACTGAGCAGACAAGGTGAAGGCAAGGTATGGTGAGCCCTGAGCAAGGACGTAAAAAGGCATGGCCAAGCTGCAGAGGCCTTGGGGAACTGACAGCTGTAGCTACAGGGGGCAGGGCCCAGATTGCTAAAGTGGGCCTCAGGAGCTGTTTAATCTCCGGGCTGTAAGGGAGTGCCTGCCATTGAAGGGTTTTAAGCAGTGACAAGATGACCTGTACATTTTAGATGGCTCACTCTGATACAGATTGAAAGATAAAGGAGAGGGGCTGAGGATGGAGGCAGGTAGGTAAATGCCCTTGACTAGAGGAAAGATCACGAGGGCCAGAAGTGGGCACGGAAGCCTTGAGGATGGATGAAAATAGCCTGAGTCCAGGCAGACTGAAGATGCAGACTTGAGAGCCAGAATGAGCCAGAGGGGATGTGGGGATCACACCTGGGTTTCGGATTTGGATGACTTCCTGCTGTTTGCCAAGAGAGGAAGTTCAGGAGACTTATGGCCAGCTAGGTCAGGTGGAGCTGGGGTAGGGGGAGGTGGAGGGCACATTCTGTCTAGGACATATTGGATATGAAGTGCCTGAGGGCAGCAAAGTGGAGCAGTCTAAAGGACAGAAGAAAAGCCCAGTGCTTCCTAAACTCATCTGTGAAGGACCCGTGGTTTTCTTCTTTTTTGTTTTTCAATTTCCAGTCCTTTGTGTAATATGCATCTCCCAAGCCAGTTCAACAGCTCACAACTCCCACATTTGTCTACAGCTCATTCAAGGAAAAAAATCCACTGGTCACATGCTTGGTTGTCATGGCAATGTCAGATTGTTATAAAAGGTTCTCAACACTGAATTTCTATCTCTATTTATGATTGGCCCGACTTGAGCAAAGTAAAGACAAGGTGAGCCCTGTGCAAGGGTGTAAAAGGGCGTGGCCAGTCATGCCCTGGCCCACAGACCACCCTTTCAGTAGCGCTGGTCTGTGTGTGGGCTGCAGACGCTGATTTGGAAGTTATCCGTGGAGGTGGTAGTTGAAGCTTTGTGCTAGGATGTGATTTCTGGGGGGGTTCTTAAGGGGTGGTGGAGGGATAGCAAGCATCCAACCCCATGGAAGGCCCAAATCTAAGGAAGGGGTTCACATTTTTTTCTCTAAAGGGTCAGATAGTTACTATTTTAGGGTTTGAAGGCCGTGCTGCCTCTGTTGCAACTACTCAGCTCTGACTTTGTGCACAAAAGCAGCTCTGCTGGGGTTCTTCACCCTCAGCGCCGCTGAGATTTGGGGCCACATACCTCTTTGCTGGGAGAAGTTGTTGTGAGCATTGTGGGATATTTAGCATCCCTGGATCTACGCACCAGGCGCCAGCAGCACTACCACCCCAGGTGTAGCAATGCAGAACGTCTCCCCATTGCCGAGTGTTCTCTGAGAGGCAGAGTTACGTCTGGCTGAGAACCACTGAAGCTACACATACTTTAAATGAGTGGGCATTGTGTACTGCAGGGAACCTTCATGTATAAAGACAGGCAGGGGACCAGGTTCAGACCCCTGATCTAAGGGATGGGCAGAGGGCATATGCCATAAAATTTGAGTGCCTCTTGTGTTAGCCCATGAGGAGACTCTGTATGTGATGACAGCATAAAGAGAAGGAGATTTTTCTCAAGTAGTTCTCATTCATTTCATTTTGCTTCCCTAATTCTTTTTTTTTTTTTTTTTTTGCATGGGCAGGCACTGGGCATGGAACCGGGTCTCCAGCATGGTAGGCGAGAATCTAATTCTTTTTAAGCTTACCATCTTCCTGGAGCTATCAGATATAAAATCATAAAACCAGAGAACAGGAAAATAACCAATCACATCATAAAAACTCCGCACGCTCCTTAAGCAGTCCTCCAGGCCAGGCAGCTGTGAGCCTGGATTGCATGCGTCCTTTGAGAAGACTTCCTCCAGGAAGGAAATGACTCTTCCACCAGGTCTTGGAGGATGTTATGAATAGAGGCTGATGGTCAGAAGGTGGGAGGACATTTCCGTGTATGGATCGCAGAGTTCTTGGTTTCAGAAAATGACAAGGGAAATGGTGTCAAAAGCAAGGGAGCTGTGGTCCCAGGTGACGAGTGTGCTTTCCCCGGCCACGCACACCCACGGGCTTCCTCGAAACAGAGTCAGCTGAGCTCCACTGTCATTTCATCTCTGAGCAGGATGTTTGTTTTCCTTGAGACTCAGAGGGCTTCTGTGACTTTAAAATTTTAATATTTTGACTTTTTTGTTCGTTTGTTTTACCACAAAGTCAAATTCCTTTTGAGATTATTTTCAGCAACAGCAAAAATACCAAAAAATCCTAGTGAGTTAGAGTCATCAGGGATGTCCGTTCTTGTTCCTGGTGCGGTTAGGCTGGCGTGTGGATGCGGAGATGGTGGCGGGTCATTTCCTCTCGGTGCCACCTGGCCTCACGACAGATAATCCCCATTGAGTTGTGCAATCTTCAAGTTAGCAAGTAGTCCGTGACCAAAGCCCTGAGACTGTGGGGTCCAGCTGGGGCTGAAATCACAGCTCTCCACATTCTGACTGATTGACCTGAGACATGGGCTTAACCTTTTTTTTTAAGTTAGAGAATTTTTAGCTTTACAAGGAAATCATGCCGAAAATACAGCATTCCTATATATAATGCTTCTCATACACATACAGTTTTCCCTATTGTTAATTTTCCTATTACTTCCCTATTATTCCCTATAATTTTCCTGTTATTCCTTTGCATTAACATGATACCTTCGTTATAATTGAAAGAACAATATTATCATAATTATATCTATTACATGTAGTCCGCAGTTTATAATACAGTTAACTGTGTTGTTCAAGCTTATGGATTTTTTAATTTTATATTGTTTCGTTCTAGCAGTATATATGCAACCTAAAATTTCCCGCTTTTAACCACATTCCTATCTACAGCTCATTGGTCTTAAATATATTCACAGTGTTGTGTTACCATCACCACCATCCATTACCAACACCTCCATCACCCTAACAGAAACTTCGTACCAAGTCAGCTTTAATGCCCCATTCCCTACCCACCCCAGACCCTGGTTAACCTATACGCTAGTTTCTGACTCAGTGAATTTGCTTTTTCTCATTATTTCATCTCAGTGAGATCAAGCAACATCTGTCCTTTTGTGTCTTCAGGGCTCATCCATGTTATCACATGAACCAGAACTTCATTCCTTTTTACAGCTGAATAATTCCATTGTGTATATATACTGCATTTTGTTTATGCATTCATTGGTTGGTGGACACTTGGGTCGCTTCCATCTTTAGGCAATTGTAAATAATGCTGCTATGAACATCAGTATACAAATATCTGTTCAAGTCCCTGCCTTAGATTCTTTGGGGTATATACTAGAATTGGGATTACCAGGTCACATGGTAATTCTATACTTAGCTTTCTGAGGAAGCACCAAACTGTTTTCCACAGTTGCTGAACCATTTTACATTCCCACTGACAATGAATGAGTGTTCCTATTTCTCCAAATCATCTCCAATTCTTGTTACTTTCCAATTTTTTAATAATAGCCATTTTAGTGTGAAAAAGAATCATTATAGTTTTGACTTGCATTTCCCTAATGGCTAATGATGTTGAGCATATTTTCATGTGCTTTCTGGGCATTTGTATATCTTCTCTGAAGAGATGTCTATTAAAGTCTTTTGCCCATCTTTTAATTGAGTTGTCTTTTTGTTGTTGAGTTGTAGGATTTCTTTATATATTCTAGATATTAAACCTTCATCAGATATATTTCCTAATTAAAGTTCCTTGCAATTTTTTTTCTTTGACCCATTGGTTATTTAACAGTATGTTGTTTAATAACTGCATGTGTGAGTTTTCTAGTTCTCCCTCTTAGGCTCTGTTCACTTTTCTTTGTTTTTTTTTTTCCTTCTACTTCTCCACAGCCTGAATCATTTCAGTTTTCTTTTCTTTGAGTTCATTGATTCTTTATTTTGTCAGCTCCAGATCTGCTGTTGAAACTCTCTAGGGAATTTTTCATTTCAGTATTCTGGTTTTCAGCTGCAGTATTTCTGTTTTGTTCCTTTTTAAAATTTCTATCTCTTTATTGAGATTCTCATATTTTTCACTCTTAATTTTCCTGATATTCTTAGTTTTCCTTTGTCACCTTGAGCATTTTGAAGATCTTTTTTTAAATTGAAAGACTTTTTTTATTATGTCCAAAGCCTGGTATTTTTCTTTGATGATTTTTGAATTTTTATCTTGTTCCTTTCGATAGGCCATCATTTCTTATTTCTGTTTATCTTGTAATCTTTTGTATATTTTAAATTTTGATATTTTAATTTGTTAACCCTGGGATTTAGTCTCTCGACTACCTGTTACTTAAGTTTGTATCCAGATAGTGTTATGACAGAGATTTCCTTGAAATAGGACCAGCAGCTAACTAAAACCTACCAACCAACACCCAGTCTTTGCAAATTGGCATTCTTTGGCTGGTGCCCTCCTTCAGGGGTTAGTCCTCCTATCAGGATTAGCCTGAGTTGAGAGTGAGTGCAGGGTCCTTTGTCTTTACTGAGCCTAGGTCTTCTTTTTTTTTCTTTAATATTTTTATTGAGAAATCTTCACACACATACTGTCCATATATGGTGTACAATCAGTGGCTCACAATATCATCACAGTTGTTTATGCATCACTGTGATCATTTTTAGAATATTTGCATCACTCCAGAAAAAGAAAGAAAAAAGAAAAAACTCAAACATCCTATACCCCTTTCCTCTCCCTGTCATTGGTCACCAGTATTTCAATCTACCCTATTTTTTACCTTTTATCCCCCCTATTATTTATTTATTTATTGGTCCTTTTTTTTTCTTACTCATCTGTCCATACCCTGGATAAAAGGAGTATCAGACACAAGGTTTCACAATCATAGTCACATTGTAAAAGCTGTATCATTATACAAATCATCTTCAAGATCAAAGCTACTTGAACACAGCTGAACAGTTTCAGGTATTTCCCTCCAACCACTCCAGTACACCAGAAGCTAAAAAGAGATATCTATATAATGAAGAAGAATAACCTCCAGGAAAACCTCTCGACTCTGTTTGAAATCTCCCATCCACTGAAACTTTATTTTGGCTCATTTCTCTCTTCCCCCTTTTGATCAAGAAGGCTTTTTCAATCTCATGATGCCGGGTCCCGGCCCATCCCAGGAGTTCTGTCCCACCTTGCTAGGGAGATTTACACCCCTGGGAGTCATGTCCCACGTTGCAGGGAGGGCAATGAGTTACCTACTGAGTTGGCTTAGAGAGAAGGGC
This sequence comes from Myrmecophaga tridactyla, assembly GCA_004026745.1. Classification (NCBI taxonomy): domain Eukaryota; kingdom Metazoa; phylum Chordata; class Mammalia; order Pilosa; family Myrmecophagidae; genus Myrmecophaga; species Myrmecophaga tridactyla. Next base: position 116,718 of record PVIY010001312.1, on the reverse strand, counting down.
CACATTTGAGCAACAAAAGAGGTTCTCTAGGGGTGACTCTTAGGCAAAATTATAAGTAGGGTTAGCTTCTCTTTTGCTGGTATGAGTTTCATAGGGATGAACCCCAAGGTTGAGGACTCAGCCTATTGATTTAGTTGTCCCCACTGCATGTGAGAAAATCAGGAATTCCCCATTTGGGGAAGTTGAATATTTCTTCCCGTCTCCCCAATACACCAAGGAGACTTTGCAAATACATTTTTATTCACTGCCTAAATTACTCTGGAATATATTGGGGCATCACACTAACCCGTACAAACCAATGAGATTCACACTCTAATCAAGATTCCATGTACTTATGATGTTCAGCTAAAGTGACCAGTAAGTTAAATTAGGTAATGCACTACCCAAAATATAAATTTTGAACCAAATAAATCTCTCTCCCTTTGGTCTCACACAGAAGTTGCAGTTTTAAAATATGGACCATATCATCCTTTACCCTGTATCTAATTTACCTTAATCCTATCCATACCAGCTTCATTCAAATCTCTTGTCAAAGTCTGATCACCTTTTCAACTTTTTTAAACTATTGCTGTATGGCGTAATGCTGACTTTCATAGCTTCAGAGCTCTAACTCTGTCTTGGGTGTCATACAAATACCCAAAGTTTCTGGGAATGACCCCAGGTTATATACCAACAGCTCAGTATCTTGGAATTTAGAAGTAAGTTACAACTCCTTAACAGATAGATGTGACTGCTGTAAGAGCTTACAGTCTAGGAAACTTTACAGTAGGCGCCAACCTGATACTCCATCTCCTGACTTCAGTTTACTGTTTGTACATTATAGTTAGTCCATATGAGTGAGGCACAATAATATTTGTCTTTTGTTTCTGCCATTTCCTTCAACATACAGCTCAAGTTTCCTTCACCTAGGTGCATGCCTCACGGCTTCATCCCTTCTTGTGGCCACTCGGTAGTCCGTTGTATGTATACACCCCAGTTCCCCCTTCCTTCCCTCAGTCCTTGTGCCCATAGAGCCTGGGTCTTCTTGTCTTGGGTTTGTGCTTTCCTGTGGCCTTAGGAATTGCCCTGTTTAAGGGAATCTGGCTGTTGTCTCTACTCCTTGTGGAAGATTTCCCCTCCAGGATGTTCAATTGTGTGTCTTAAAGCAGATAATCCTTTGCCCCGGCCACTTAGCTTTAATTCTTTTCACACTGGTTTAGTTGTTTACCACTGCCTCTGCCTTCAGGGGAGGTGAGAGAAGAGTCCTAGTTCCGCCCTGAGGCTGCAGCATGCTGGCCTGTCACCAACACCCTCAGCAACTTGAGGATGCTCGAGGATGCATCATAAGAGCACGTAGGGGGTGCTCTGCCCCTCCAGAACAGGGCCAGGGACCCACCGTGAGAGCACCTGTTGGGGGGTATTGGGGGGGGGGCAGCCAGGGTACCACAGGAAGCACCCCTGGACATCTTACACCACCATTATGGCCACCCAGAAGCTCCTGGTCTGCATGGGCTTCTTCTTTCTCACTCTTTCCTCAGCTGTGTGTTCTAAATTGCAGATGAAATGATACTCAACTGCCTGGCCCCAGGAAAGCACTCACATGCTATGATTGCTAGTCGGTGTGGGAATCCCCTACAGAACCAGGTGTTTCAGACTTGCCACCTCCTAGAGTGCCCTGCCCTGTGTTTTCTATCTTCGATCTGTAGCTAGGGCCAGAAGAGCAGGGAAGGAGACTTAGGCTAAAAACCTATGCCTGGGAACTCACATGCCTTCCCTCTCTTTGAGGTCAGGACCTTGTCTTCATGTGCCCCAAGTTGCCCTGGTAAGCTCGTTCTTGGGGTGGCTAGTGCATCCCTTGGGATAGAGGGTACAGCAGGGGTGTGGTCTGAACTCCCTGACCGTTCCCTGGGAGCAGGGAGGTAGGTAGATGAGTCAGGCCAGGGTATCCTAGCCGGGGAGCTTTCAGCCTAACCAGACAGGCCGTTCGTTCATTCATTTGTTCAATAGCTACTTAGTCATTCACCCGTTTGTATATAAATTGCTCAGGGAACTCCACCATGGAAGTGAGTTGAGAATGGAATGGCCGCTGTGGGCTTCTCAATGGGCTCAGTGCCAGTGGTATGCCCAGAAGCCGTGTCCCCGCCCACCCAGGGGTGCAGTGATCCCGCGGGCCCAGCAGGCAGGGCAATGACACGAAATCCCACCTGGATTCTCTTTTCCTTCCCTCCACCCTGTTAGGGAAATAGATGGATGGGGCCTGAACTTGAAGGTGCACATTAAAGTGAAAGAAATGATCTTCCTTAAAGCGGTGCTGGCCAGGTGGCTGTAGTGCGACACTCTGCACATCTGTCAGACCTGATGTTTTGGATCATTAGACGTCACTACTGTCAGAACCAGAATTTTGCATAGAGTAACTGCTTAAATATTAGCTTTTGTGTTTGTGTGTGTGAGCGACCCACAAGGATTTTAAGTCTTAAACATCTTTCTAGAATTAACTTACTTTCAAGCAGAGTTTAGAAGGAATATCCTGGCTGAATGTTGCTGAAGGCTTCAGGCTCACGCTCTTTCTCTTCCTGCGCCGGTACTGTCCTTGCAGCACCCATTTCAGGTTGGACCATTGTCCATGGGGCACAGGGCGAGCCCTGCAGTGGCCTCATCTGATTCAAGCCCACGAGCCTGTGTGCCCGCCCTGGGGTGTTGGCCAGCCCCGAGGCGGAGTCCCATGCAAACCCGGTCAGGATAAATCAGCCAGGCGTGCTGAGAGAACTTGCTGCCTCCTGCCTTCTTTCAGCTGCCAGGGATCAACATCCAAATTTAGTCCTCCCCACTAATTCATTTTTATAGGGAAAAAGACTGTAATGGCCCATCTTCAAATGCGGAGACTTAGATACATTGTGAGTAGATAGTCTGCCCTCCAATTATGCTTCTAAAAAAACCTTTCAAATCGTAGAATTAGATCCTATAAATGTGAGGAGTGCTCGCAAATTAGCAGTGAGTCTTCCATATGGTATTTGTAGGTCTCAGTCACTGTGTAGTCGGGTTGTAGAAGAAAAATAAATATAAGCTGAAGCTGAATCAAACAAGAAGTCTACTTATAAATAATTGAAGGTGAGATGTATCAGAGACTTTCCAAGGGACTCTACAAAATGCAGGCAGCTCAGTTTGGCCGAGTTCCTTTGCACGACAGAGCCAGGCAGCTGGAAACTGAGCTAATGGAGCAGCACAGCCTTGTAGCACATATAGCTGTGTCCTCAGTTTACACAGCAGGGAAGGGGAGGGGTAGAAGTCTAAAAATAGAACATCCTCTTATCTTCTCCAGTGGGTGGAGTAAATTAGACCAAGACTATGGAAAGCATGTTCTCTGATTACATTTATTTCTGTCTTAGATTTTCAAGTTCAACGTTGAATTTCTAATACTCTGATTTTTTCCCCTTGCCCTTTAAAATCCTTTGTCTGATTTGGAGCTGCCCCCCCACACACTGAGGCTCACAGACTGTCACAAGGGCTCCACATTGTTATCATGTCTTGGTGGGGTTTTTTGTTTGTTTTCTTGGCTTGGGCAGGCACCAGGAATCGAACCCGGGTCTCTGGCATGGCAGGCGAGAACTCTGCCACTGAGCCACCGTTGCACTGCCCATCTTAGTGAGTTCGATAGCAAAGGTTGGCTGCCCATCTCTACGGCAGTAAAAACACGGCCATGTTCCATCAGAGAGCCTTTTCAAGAGAAGGCCTGGAGTATTTTACAGGCAAATGTGGCCTGGGACTGTAAGGAAATAGTCATCGTGTCCCACAGAGGAGGCCCGGGACAAACAGGTGCAAGCACCACCCCGCCCGCAGCATCGGGGAGTGGCGGCTGCGTCACTGAGACACACCCCAAGACCCATCCCATCTTTGGGAAAACCTGAGGCCTTCCTTGGAGAAGCCGAAACCTGCTTCCCCATCCCTTGTGCTTAGCAGCCCAAGGGCCGCGCAGAAGCGATAGCGTCCCCTGTCTGCGTGGTTTTCTTTAAACTTGCTCCTTGAGCGCCGTCTCCCGTGATGTGACCGAGCTCCTCTGTCCCCTGGTCAGGCTGCTCAGAGCCTGGGAAGCCTGTCGCCTGCATCTCTTCCCGAGGGAGGCGCCCAGGGTCAGATGCGCTCTTCTGGGGCTCCCCGCTGTGCCGTGAGCACCTCCTCCTCCTGCCGCCCTCTGCAGAGAGGAACATCCTGGAGGTGTTGGAGGGTGGGGCGTGGCGGGGGGAGCCTGGGCAATCTTCCCTACCCGGGTGGGACCGTGAACTCAGACTTCTTCCTGGGGCCCAGGTGGGGCGGGGGCTGCGCTGGCCTCGGAGGGTGTGACAACCACGCTAGAGAGGGAAGTCAGGCGCAGACGCGGTTCTGGCCAGTAGAAGGAAGGAGAAGGCAGGCAGGTCCCTCAAGAGAGTGCCAGACCCCCCCACCCCGTTTATATGTACGTTTGTTTTAAATTAACACTGTCATCTGTTTTGCAGGACGCAAGACATTTTCTTACCCTCTCTCCACTATAAATTAATCTAAAAATTCCTTTCTCAAAATAAGTGGAATCTTTATCCCCACCTCTTTGTTCGTTTCAGAGCCCTGCTTGCTGCCAGTACAGTCAACTCTTCAGTAATTGAGCAACTGATTGCTCAGTCTGTCATTTGTTATAAACCTTCATTTTCCCGGCCTCTTGGCTGCTGCCCCATTTAGGTCTTGTCGGTAGCAATCTATTTACCAAAAGGATGAGAAGGAAATGAAGCAAAGGACCTCTTCCGTTTTTACTTCATGGAATTATTATTGCTGTATTATTTCTATCACTGTCATTTACGCTTAAGCCAATCACAAGAAACTAGGATTGTCTAGACTGCTGCAGGAACAGTGACCTGGCATTCTGCCTTTCTCATCAAAAGCATGGTTTTAACTTTCCCACAGTGCTTTTGAGTCTTGGAACCCTTTGATTCCTCACAAATACCTGCAAATGGGAGCCTGTCCCCGGCACCTGGCCTCCGCGCCCCACACATTTGTGGGGTGTCCTCTCTCACCTTGACAGTGGCTGACCAGGGGACTGGACCCTTTTGTTGGCGAATCTTTTCTCCTGTCCAGTGCCCAGGAACTGGAGTGGTTGTTTCAATAGAATCTCATTTCCTAGATGAATATTATCTTAAGTGTCATCTAAGCAGAAAAAAAAAAGAAGAGCAAACAGTAAACCAAGGACCCGGAGAGGGGGTTTAGTGATCTTGGAAAGTTCGATTTTGGGGTCAAGGGAAGGGTTTTTGAGAAAGAACTACACATGGGAAGATTTCTTTTTAAGATTTGGGGAAGATAGTGGGCATGGAGGAATGACAGCAGTGCAGGGAAGCTGGAGAGACAGCTGGGGAGTGAAGTGGAGACTGAGAGTACAAGCCCTGGTGCAGGAAGAGTTAATGGTGGGTGCTGGTGGCCTTGGCTGGTCACCAGGGCTCACCAGCTCCTGGAACACCCAGGAGGCCCTCTCACCAGTTCTAGTCTCACAGTTCACTTCTGGCCCATAAACCCTCCCAGTTTAGCTCTCCCTTTCCTCCTCTCCTGCCACCACCCTTCTCCAAGCGTGTCTCACTTTCCCCCTGGCCCAGGCTACTCAGCCAGCAGCTTTCCCGGTCAGCCAGAAGCACCCTTGAGCCACCAGCAGCCTCCTGAACCCGAGTCTCCTCCGCAAATGGCGAGGAGAGACAGGGTTCCGTGTCCTGGCAGTTAGGACCATTTGACCCTGGGGCTTTGTCCATCTGCATCCCCAGTCGTCTCATGCAAAAGGAGCTGTGCACTGGGCCCAGGTGCCTCTGCCACCTATACTTCCCCTCCTCTGGCCATTCCCGTGGCATCCTTGGGGCCCCTGGCCCCCTGCCTCCTTCTGCTTAGAAGCCCTTCTCTTCTGACATCGTTTGCATTCTGCAATGCACAGATATTGAAGCTGCCCCTTTCAGTGATGGCGTGGCCAGTGCAGGAGGGAAGGGAACGTCCCTCTGCCGAGACGAAGGCTGCAGGCCTCTTTGTACCCGACGCTGCCGTCCCAGACAGTGACATTTCCCCACAGAAATGCGTTACCATCATCTGCCTCTCAGGCTCAAGGGGCTTTTCAGGACCCAAGTACTATGTATAACATTTGTTTCTTGCATATGCTTCCAGATGTATTTGTGGATATACAAGCAAATACAAACATAGGTACACACTTTTGCGCCTGTATTTTTTCCCTTGCTGATATACATCTTTGAGTTCTTTCCATATGAAGAGCTTCCTCCTCCTTCTTTAGAGCTGTAGAGGATTCATTTGTGTGGCTGCACCTTAGTTCATTCAGCAGGCCTCTGTTGGTGAACATTTAGGTTGTTTTCAGCTTTCTGCTGTTATAAACCATGCTGGACTAGACGGCTTTGTGGACAACATTATTTCCCCCATATATGAGTTGTATAAATTCCTGTAAGTATCACTCTTGGGTCAAAGGGCATGTGAATTTGCAGTTTCGATAGTTATTGCCAAACTGCCTCCCACTGAGTTTGAACTGGTTCAAGCTTCTATTACTGAGTGTGAGGCCCCTTCTCTCCCCCATCAGCAACGCACATATCACACACTTGTCTCTTAAACAGGCTTTTGGAATGCGACCCCTTCGTCATTTGGAGCTGACCGAATTCCCAGGGAGTGTGCTCATCAGTATCACAGTCCAGGCCGCAGGCTCGGGCCAGCAGCCTGGCTCAGCACGTGGCAACCACGCAGCTGTCCCAGCGTGGTCACAAAGTGGTCGCGTCTGCACCTCATTTGTAAAGTGGGGATCGTGACACCACTGGCCCCATCATTCTCAGGAGTGACCTAGCATGTGTCAGAGGTTAGAACAGATACTTGGCGCGCAGAGAAGCTGCAGATAACTTTTAACAGCTATTGCTGTTCCCAGGAGAGACGCCCACTGCCCAGGGACCAGCCCCCCGTGACCACCAGGTTCCCGCAGAAAGCAGTGGCCAGGAAGCTGGAAGGGCACTCAGCCTGGAAAGGCTGACATGAGTGAGGGGGAAACTGATAAAGCAGCAGGGGCCTGATTGATTGATAAGCCAGGGAGAGTCCAGAATGTTCAGAAAGGGAGAGAGGAGGAAGTGGTCAGGGTAAGAAATGGTTTTTGAGTTGCCTTTCCTGCCATCAAGCATGGGTGACCCAGAGCTGGAGAAGAAAGATAACAGATGAGATGAAGGGAGGAGGTTAGAAATGCAGCTCACTCTCTACCATCAAGCCCTCGGAAGTTGTAAAACTGAAATTTTAGCCCCACAAACTTGTTCCTTCCAGTGTATCTGGGAACTCTTAGCACTGGCAAATAGTAGAAATTCAATAAAAATCATTGTCTTGGGTGGGCCACGGTAACTCAGTGGCAGAATTCTCGTCTGCCATGCTGGAGACCCAGGTTCATTCCTGGTGCCTGCCCATGCAAAAGGAAAAAAAAGCATTGTCTCCACAGTGCTGGAAGCCGACAGCCCTGTGGTGCAGTCAGTAATGCTGAGTAAATGTTTGCAGAGAGAAAGACACGGCCTTGGAAGGTGTCCTCCCACTCCAGTCTCACTGCTGCAGCTCTTGGCTGCCCCCCACTCACTGACTCTTTTTCCCCTAGCCTTTTCCTCATCTCTGTTTTTGCTTCTTCCCTCCACCTTTGGTCCATCCCTCTGACATAAACTCGGATGAGCTCAGGCTGTGGGTCTGGGGACGCTGGCCGGGCCGGGCAGCGGGTGCCCTGAAGGGCAGGGCCTGGCAAGGCCCTCAGCTGGTGTCTCCGCGCCCTCAACACCACCTCCCCTCCCCCTCCCCACCCCCCTCTCCCTCCTCCTCCCTCCCCTCCCCTCATGTCCCACCAAGCACACTGCGTCCTGGTTCAGTACAGGGCGGATGGCGCTGATGGGTGAGAGGTGGGGGGCTGCTCTCCTCTGAAAGTGAACCCTGGCTGCTCCTCCGTCGGAGGGTTTTCTATTTTTTCTATTTTAATGAATTTTGAAATGCCTTTCTGAGCCCTGCCCTGGCGTAGCCCTCCTGGTTGTGGGTGCCCAGGACAGCACAGGCCCGGGCGCTTGGGGGGGAGCGGGAGACGGGCCCGGGCCCCGCGGGAGGTCCAGGGTCAAAACCTTGTGGCACTTCAAGACCCAGAGGACAACTCAGAGCATGAGCGAGCAGGTCAGGGCCCCAGGTGATGGCCTCCTGAGTGGGAGGCTGCCCCTCTCCCCCTGCATGGGGGCAGCTCTAACCCTCGTCCCTGAGGCCTGGGCTGAGGAGGGCGGAGGGTCTCAGGTGGGCAGGGCAGCACTGCCGGCCAGCGTGTGTGAGCTGGTGTGAGCTGGTGCCGTTGTCGGGACCAGAGAGGAAGTGAGAGATGGTGAGTGTGCAGCTGGCCTGGCAGCTTCCGGGTCGGCCCTTCCCGAGTAGGTGCAGCCCTCCTGCCTCCCCCCAAGCCCAGGCAGGAGGGAGCGGCCGCCCTGCATGTCTCTCGTCCTCTGGCCAGGTTGCTGGAGCGCGCCGACAGGCCTGCTGGTGTGTGCCCACCAGGAACCCTTTTCCCAGAGGAGTCAGCTGTGGCCTTCCAGTGGTGGTGGAGCCAACTTGTCACTTGCCACCGTGAATGAACTTAGAACTTTTGTGGAAGGGAGAGAGGCGGGGCAGATGTTAGGAAGCAAGCAGCCGCTCTCTGAGGGCCACCACTAACCCAACCCCGAAAGCATCTGCTTGCAGGCTCCTCCTGGGGTGGAGAGCAGGAAGGGAAGGGGTCTCCACGGGGACGTTTAGGGAGGTTTTAACTTCTCCACATCAGCTGATGTGACCAGTCAGAAGGTTCTTTCCAAGAGACGAAGAGTTTCTCGTTTGTGAAGTGAGAACCTCAGATCCCCAAAGCCTTCTAGCTCTTCTCTTCTAATCGCGTCATATAATATGTAGGGAGAGTGTGTTAGTTTTGTACATTGTGTAACAAATTGCCACAAACTTAGTGGCTTAAAACAACTCTCAGGCATTATCTTCGTTTCCATGGGATGGGCTCCCCTGCCTGGGATCTGAGGAGGCCAGGCTGGGAAGGCCGTGCCCCCGGCCCCCCACAGCAGGGTGGTCTGCTTCCCCAAGGCCTCAGGCACCCCCACCCTCGCCAAGGCTGAGCCTTCTATAAAGCAACCTCCCGACGGGGGCCACATCTGCCCACACTCAGGGGAGGGGGTTACCCAGAGACCTGAGATCTGGGGTGAGATCATGGGGAAAGAGGGACAGAAGGTCAAGCTGACTGAGCGGTGGCTGGGACCGGTCCCTGCCACCCCTGCCAGGGCTGCTGTGAGAAGGGCCAGCGGGCTGTAACGTGCTGTGGTCTGTCCTCCAGGTCTGTCCATGCTGTGGCCCCGCGGGGTTGCCGGCCCTCCAGGGTGCCCGACTCGGCCCTAACCTCGGGGAGACCTTTCCCAGCCCGTCTCGTCTCAGAACCACGGCTTTGGCTCCTCCAGAGAAGTGATGTGACGGCTCCTATCCAAAAGGAGTTTTCGGAAACGTTGGACATCCGTGAAGAAAAGTGGCAGCCCTTCTCTTTTGCACGATAGACCCTCTCACCCTCCACAATGCCCGCCAAGACCCCGATCTACCTGAAGGCTGCCAATAACAAGAAAGGAAAGAAGTTTAAGCTGAGGGACATTTTGTCCCCCGACATGATCAGCCCTCCCCTCGGGGACTTCCGCCACACCATTCACATCGGGAAGGAGGGCCAGCACGATGTTTTTGGAGATATCTCCTTTCTCCAAGGGAACTATGAGCTTTTGCCTGGAAACCAGGAGAAAGCCCGCGTGGGCCAGTTCCCTGGGCACAGCGAGTTCTTCCGAGCCAACAGCACCTCCGACTCCATGTTCTCGGAGACGCCCTCCCCGGTGCTCAAAAACGCCATCTCTCTCCCGACCATCGGAGGGTCCCAAGCACTCATGCTGCCCTTGCTGTCCCCAGTGACATTTAATTCCAAACAGGAGTCCTTTGGGCCGGCCAGGCTGCCCAGGCTGAGCTGTGAGCCGGTCCTGGAGGAGAAGGCGCAGGAGAAGGGCAGCCTGATGGAGAACGGGACCGTCCACCAGGGAGACGCCTCGTGGGGCTCCAGTGGGTCTGCGTGCCAGTCCAGCCAGGGCAGGGACAGCCACTCGTCCAGCCTCTCCGAGCAGTACCCCGACTGGGCGGCTGAGGACATGCTGGACCCTCCTGGGCCGTGCGCGCTCCCCAAGGAGAAGACCAGATCAGAGGAGTCCCTCTCGGATCTGACGGGCTCGCTCCTCTCCCTGCAGCTCGACCTTGGGCCCTCACTTTTGGATGAGGTGCTGAATGTCATGGATAAAAATAAGTAACAGGACGCCCGCCCTTCTCCTCTGGGGTAAAAGGTACCAGGAAACCAAAAGCAACACGAGCAGGACCTCACTGGCTGTGTTCACAGCTGTGCGATGGGTTTTCTACTCTAGTGTTCCTACGAGATATTTTTTTACCTGTTGCATCCTGTTTGCTAAAACTGTTTCAAAAGGAGAGAAACAAAAACAAACAACACAAAAAACCTGGTCCTGGTAGAGGAAATGAGTCAGTCAGAGCCTATTTTCTGTGGGCATTGCTGATGCTCAGCTCCCAATTTTGCCTGCAGACACCTCAGAGGCCAGCCTGGCTGGACTAAGACGAGTTAAGGAGGGCTGGTCGAGTCACGCCAAGGAACTCTGCAAGATCCCAACATTTCCTGAGCAAGAGGAAGTCAAGATTATTTAACACCCAAGTGTTTTTTTCTAGACTGTTTTCTGTATTACATCGTTTGGGCTCACTGTAGCAAATTCTTCAGTGTTAAAACTTTTCTCTGTTTTCACATTTGAGCAACTTTGTGGTTTGGGGGATTTTCTTGTAGCTCTTATATATCCCTATATATTATACCTATATTGCAAAACTTTTGACTGTCAGCTACATGTTGGTAAGACACAAGCAGAGTATTACTGTAACTAAGTTATTTTTAAAGTTAAAATATATTTTTATGTGCCTTTGGCTTTTTATTGCAGAGTCTACATTTTATAGATATTGCATCAAATGTTGTCGTTTAACTTGTTTCCACTGGGGTCCATTCCACCATAAGTTGTGTTTAAATGCGTTTGGAAAAGTATTCATACTTACTTTTTTTTTTTCCCCTTCGTCTATTATCACACCTTTAACAGCAGCCAACAATGGATTGTAAAGGATCAAGGCACAGGTTCCTCACGCTGTTTCCGCAGAGACTGTGGGTCACGCCACATGATGTATTTGAAAATATGGGTATTTTAGTACAGTACATACTTGCATTACATAGGTACTTCATACAACACAATAAAGAGTAAATGTTAAATAAATTTGTATATTTATAGTAATATGCAAGAATGCATGAGATTAAAAATATTGTCTTCACATCTAGGACTAGAAGCATTGCTTCTCAAAATGGGCAATTAGCCTTTAAAACAGTATAAGAAATGATGTCCACCCACGCTGTAATTTTGATTATTTCCTTTAAGTTTGAGGTTCCAAAAATGGGGCCCCTTGACTTTGAGAAAAATGAACAAATGAGATTAGATTTTTTTTTCTTTAATGTCAACACTACTGGCAGCCTCTGAAGGCTCATTTCCGTGCGTCTCCTCCCTTACTTGAACTTATTAGTGGTCTCGACAGCAAACGTTTTTAACCCAATCCCTGTAAGGTAGACGCTGCCATGCAGCCAGCTCCACATAGACAAGATTAAGGAGGCTAAAACGAGGGTAGAAGGAAGCGCTTACCCCTCCCACCTCACCCCCACTCCCCACAAAGAACCCAGGACACTGCCTAAGGAAACAGGAATGGGAAATGTACACACTGATTCCTGTCCCTGTCAGCACCCCCCACTTCCCCCCAACCACGTGAGAACACCTGCACATAATAATTGCCAACTCTGTCTTTCAAACTTCCAGTTCTCCCAGAAATACATCCCTGGAATGGCCTCCTCTCTGCCACCCAGCCACTTAAGTGATTCCCTCCCAGGGTTGAGAGTTGTTTGCAGTTCTGTCATCTGATGCAGTTCTGTTATCAGTTCTGTCAACTACAGGTGAAATGCAGTCAGGACAGCAAACCAAACTGAAGAGGAAACAAGCTCCGTTGGACAGGGCATTGAGTGCTTTTCTGTAATTTCCCAGTTGTATTTCTTTATCCCATGATTTTCCAGCTTTCTTTGTCTCTTCTACAACACCCCATTTGTGCATCACAGTTCCAAGCAGAGACTCCCCAGCCTCCTCTAAATCTTAACGAGAAAGAGTCGATCTGTCTCATCAATTTTAGCCAAGTTCCTTTAACGCCTCTGTCCCATCTTAATCATTATCGATCATATTCAGTCTCTCATTTTATTCTTCATTTGTGGCTTAACTTCAAGGAAAAGTTTAAACTGTTAGGGTGAGGTGAGGAGTGTTTGTGTGCATCTCCTTGGCTTCCTCTGACAAGTATGGAGAACAGCTCTCCCTGAATTGTTTGAGACAATCTAAGTCACAAGACAACCTGTATGTATTTGGCCGTTTTGCTTTCTCTGAGCCCTTTTGCAATACACTCTTTCCCAATGGGTTGTATATGATTGAGAGATGGCAGCAAACACACCCCTGTTAGAGAGAGGAAACCAAGCTTCACCCAGCCTGAAAAATATTTCGGTATGCCCGGTCTCCCCGGCAGCCCTTCTGCAGGGAGCAGTGCAGGGCTGGCAGTGTGTTCTCTTCTCAGGAAGCACTTTAGACTCTCACCAGATGAGAGCTGAATTGATGTTCTCTCTCACTTTTAACCTGAGATAGCTTCACTTATTCAAAGATAAGAAACCCAAAATGCACTTTACCTGCCAACTCCGAGAGAATGGAAGCCACCACGGTACAACCACTGGGGAGACCAAGGGGAGGTCCTTCCTGCTGTGGCAGGCGAGGTGCTTATGGGTAATCCTTTCTCTGGACAGTGAAACCTAACGAAAGACAAGATGTGTTATTTCTACCTAAAATTTATCTGCTTAAAAAAAATCAGATATCAGGGGCACTTAGCCCTTCACAAATATCAATTCTTGTTAATGAGGAATAGAAGTTATTTCATTTACTCTCGATTTCGCTGAATCAAAATTACTGCCACAAGCACACACCAAAGACGAAAGTGGTTGAACAGAAAAGAGATCCCAGGTCTCCAGAATAACCTTTCCTTTTTTTAGATTACTGCAGGCTACCATTTTTTCCCTCAAAGCTCCTCTCAAACATTTGAAGGCATGAAATGGAGAAAATCCCACACATCCATGAATTAACTTGATAAATATTTTCTAACGGATAAGAAAATACTTCGGGTGATAGTTCTGATCCCACCCCATAATATGAAGCCTGGTGAGACTCCCAAATTTAGCAGTTCCTCTATTGAATAAAATGCTCAGACTTTAGAATTCGTCCACCACAATAAAATGAATGACTGACTCATTCCTTTTCTTAGACAAGTCAATGAGCTATCTAAGTAGGGTTCTCAGGCCACCCTTGTATCTTCACCCACACTTCTTGGGACACATCTAGCAAAATAAGAGAATGTTTTCCTAAGTCTGCATGGTAAGTCACCATTAACTCAAATGAGCAGCTTTCTGCTTGCATGGCTGTGGGGATTTCAAGAAATCTCAATACTCAGAGCCAGTTGGTTCATCCACTCCCGCTCATTGGTTCTAACTAAGCAATTGATTTATTTTCTAAAGAAAGAAGAAGATGGTCTGCCTGGTAGCTTTAGCGGCATGTTTGTTTCACCTTTTTTGCTTGTTTTCCTGTAACGTACACCATCTTACCCAGTGAGCCTTTAATTTTTATCTTATTGTTAGGGCAAGTCCTTATTAAGAAGGAGGCCTGACTATTTCTTACTTGAGTCATCAGGGAGTTGGTATTCGGTGGTAAAGGTGCACAAGAGAATGTTCTGTGGAAAAATCGGAACTATGCTGATTTTATGAAGTGATGGATCACAGTGAAACCTGTTTTACGACCGCTATGCTGCAATTAATTATCTTCCATTTTTCCTTAAAAAATCTGATAGTGTCATCACAGCCATTGATTCCCATGAGAGGTCTGTAGTCTTCATCCTTTGAAGGTCAGCCAGATTTTCTTCACGGAAAGCAGATTGCCATCGGTGCTAGATAAAAACATCTGCCCCAGTCAAAGCTGTTGTGCAGAATAGTCAGTTCACCCCAGAGGCTCATCGTGCAGAGATGTCTGCCCACATCAAAGCTGACGAAGCTGAACAAGTGAAGTAGCTATTATGCTCACCACAAATGGATTGTTGGAATATGTCAGAAGGCATGCTTCATGTTAAGAAAAGATCACTGGGGAAAGAGCTTTGTGTTCTGAGGCAGGAGAGACCTGGGGTGACTTCAAGGAAAAGGACCAGAATGGGGGATTTGCGGGCCTGAGGAGACTCTGTAGGGGCAGCAGGCAGCCTGCAGTCTGGGGCTGAAGAGTTATTAGCAAGTAAAAGGATACACTCTCTCCTCGTAGGATTTCTACTCAACATGGGATTGGGGTAGAAAATGGCTCAGTTCCAGAACTGAAAGCAGGACCCAAGTAGCCTCTCCTGGTGGAAGAAGGAAAGAGTCAGGGATTGGGCTGTTGAAGGGGGTTAAACATTGCATAAGAGGAGCCACCATTACCTAATGCTCACCCCCAGTAAATAATGTCTCCCCTGTGAGGCTAAGGAAGGGACTTTTCAGCAGTGAGACAGTTGGGTGTTGAGGGGAAGTCATTTATAATGATGCAAAAAAGTGAGAGGCCAAGTGTGTTCTGAAAAGTACTAGACAAAACATTTATACTGTGGTCCCTGGAAAAGCACCCTTGGGTAGTTATCCCACCAGCAGCATCTCCAGGGAGCTTCCTCACACCACAGACAGCCAAGCCTATCTGTGGGCCAGGTTTAGGGAGGAAGCTCCTCAGGGAACAAAAAGGTGGTTCCAAGGTCTCTGACAAGTCAGCTGAAAATCCCTCTTTCCTGGGTCTCTCGAACCCGAGAGGGCCAGCAGTTCTAGCTTATGGAGGGGAAACCAACTCAGTGGAGGAGAAGCAGAGTCCCTGGAGTCCCCTCAAGCCCCTTGAAGTCCAGACCCACAAAGTGGAGGCCCAAGAGAGGAGGAGCCCTGGAGCCCCATACTCTGAAGTTCCTGTTGGAAAACCTGCCTCCTGCAGTGACGGTGGTCATCACAGCACAGGGTCCCTGCCGTTCACACCACCTGCACCACAGGAAATAATGGAAAGGTCCTTCTACTACATTTGGGTCCTGAAAATCCCAACAGAGACCCTAGAGGAAATGCTTCCATAGAACATTCCATCTTTAGCATGAGTCACAAGAAACGTACATTAAAACCTCCAAGGGTGTCCTCATGGCATGGCCAGCCGCATTTGTTGGAAGAATAGGCAGAACCTGAGTGACCCCGGGAAGATAATCCTGCTCAAAACAATCTCTCTACCCAGCTGCCCATGACCAGAAAATCCATCACTGGTGACAAGTCCTGGGGTCAGGCACTACACCAGGCACAGAGTCCTCCTCCCAGTGGCATCTTAAAACCACAAACACCAGGGCTTGAATTCATGTATCAGACACCTCCTTAGAGTAGCAGAAGCCTCTCGCAACTGGGACTGGGACAAGGGAAGACACAGGGAGCAAGAGACCCAGGACAGCATGTGGGGTCAGTGAGTTCGCTCAATGCATAATTTTGTCTGGGACTAAAATGAAAGAGGAGGGTGGGGAGACAGGCCTTCCCCAGAGGAGAGAATAAAGGCTGTAGTTGGGTGGCTGGTCTCCCCTGCACAGCACAGGAGGAAATGCCCCCATTACAGTTACAGCTCATCATGAATCCGCCCAGGTTAGATGTGCAGGAGAAGACTACAGAGCTCAGGGACGGACGCGTTTCTACTCGCCCTACAGGCCATGTGCCCAGACACCAAATGCTGACATTCCTAAATCACCCTCTAATTTTCCCTCTGCCTTTTTATTTTGCCTCTATTAACAACAGAATCTTCTAGAAGAGATTATGGTTTACCCCCGTAATCTCTCTTGTAATTGTTTTTCTGCATTCCAAGGCAAACCATTAGTAATCCCCTCCGAAACTCATGAACTTCTGAAAAGGCCCAAACACCTTAAAAATTACACATTGAACTCTTCAGCCTACCAGTAATGTTCTGATGTGACTTGGTGAAGCGGGCAGGGGCGCTGGTAAAAGTGGAAGAAGATAATGGCTCATCATCTTCTAAACCTGCTCCCACTGCACACAGACAAAATGGGGATGGGATTAGAATCAAGATACAAAACATTTATGGAGCTCTGGCAGCAGATTTTTCACCACACACGACAAGGAGGAAAAGCAGACCAATGCATTCTTAGATTCGAGATTAGCACTAATAAAGCTTTTGCATCCTCCTAGGAGACCATAGCTCCCAGACCAAATAAAGCACGATTTCATGTGAAGATGAGCTCTGCAGTAACCCCGTTCTCTTCTTTAAAAAACAAAGTGGTAGCTTCACTGTTGATTAAAATGGCTAATTTTCAACAGTTTGCTCTCTGGACTTCATAAAGCGCATTGAAAATCACTCCAGTGCCTGAGGTAATTGAGAGCAAACATTTGAAGTGTCGATAGCAGAGCAGGGCGAGCAGCAGACCAGGCTTGTAAGACAGGAGGGGGCAGAGACTTCCCACTGCGGCCCGCGCTCCTGGAGATTGCTCTCCCCAGAAGTAAACAAGGTATTGCAAGGGAAGTGGCTTCCAGGAGTGGCCTCACCACCTCTCACCAGCTGTGAAATAGGAAAAGCAGAGAAGAGGCTCTCTGTTCTTCCTGCCCCTGGTTACCCAGAGCTTCCCCTCCCCAAGGAGATTCCTCAGCTCCCCAGCCCCTAACCCCTCACACCTCACCCTGGCCCTAGGAGCGGGCCACACTAGAGGGCAGGGTCAGGTATCTGAGTACACTTTCGAGTGCATGATCCTGCCCTCCCAGGAGCAATATCTTTGGGTCTCTTGCCCTTCCAAAAAGGGCTCATCTCATGGGTTAATGATGTCACTATAAAACACAACATGATATTTTGTGAACAATATACCTATAGGCGACTGTATAATAGTCCCAAAGATAATCAGGTCCTAATCATCCCTACAGCCTGCAAATGATACCTGATTTGGAAAAAGAGTCTTTGCAGATGTAAGTTAAAGATCTTGTGGTGGGAGGGTATCCTGGATTAACCAGGTGGGTCCTAAATGCAATCATAAGTGTTCTTATCAGAGAGGCAGAGGGGGGTGTGACGACCTCTGTGTCCTTATCAGAGAGGAAGAGGAGGCACCAGGACACAGGGGCAGAGACAGAAGCGATGCAGCCACAAGCCAAAGACAGCTGGCAGCCAGCAACAGCTGCGAGAGGCACAGAATGGAATCTCCCCTAGAGCCTCAGGAGGGAGCAAGGCCCTGCCACACTCAGCCTCAGACACTGATTCCAAACTTCTAGAGACTGTGAGGGAACTACCTCTGTTGGGTGAAGCCACAAATTTATGGAATTGATTACAGCAGCCTTAGGAACCTGATACCCCTCCCACTGCAGAAAATGCAGAAAAACAGAGTATGTTAAGGACAGAGAATTGACACAACAAACTCCCTTTAAGCATTAAGTTCTTAGTGGAGAGAAGGCAACCTCCCTGGACTCCGTCTCCAAAGAAGAGCTTGCCCTGACTCAGTGGTGCTCTGGCTGGGGGTGAGGATGGGGAGAATTTCCCAGGGGAAGGCTCAGCAGGGGTAAAGCTGAGCCATGCATTACCATTTCTAGAAGGCATCCTCCTGACAAGTGCACAAGAGAACACTGCCTTCGTGTGCCACATGTCCAAATGGGGTAAGACGGAGTGGCACCTGCAGCCCGGGGCCCAAGTTTGCTACCTTTGGGGGGCCATCGTCCCCCAGCTGATTGCTGCCAGCGTAGCTCTAGACGAGTGTGTGTCTGGTGGGCCGATGCGGGAGGGGCTGGACAAGAAAAGATTTAAGACCTGTTTCTAAGCTTGTTTTCAGCTCTAGACGGTACTTGATGCGGCCTAGGGGCCTGACTCAATCCCTGTCATCAAGATGTCAACCGAAGGGAAGCAGAAAAGACTGCCAGGGCTGGGGGGATGGGGGGGAGATGGGCTCAACTCTTCCGGGAGCTCTTTGCCTGAGAAGAGTTCCTCCCATCCTGATGCCAGGCAGAGTTGAATAGGCAAAGCAGAGAGGCCAGAGGGCCCCTTAGACCCAAGAGCAGGGTGGGGAGCATTGCAAATATGCTCAGGGAGTGGACTGGCCAGGAGATAACCAGGGTGCAGGAGTGGACCCCACCGAGCAGGGCCTCCCACATGAGGCTCCCGAGGAAAATGTGGAGGGAAGGGGTGCTGTGATTGAACTGATCCCCTCCTCCCTGCCACAGGCGTGGCAGCCTCGTGGCACGCTCGACACCAAGCAGCGGCATGTGGGAAGTCACACCCAGGGTACCAGTGACTCACTGGACACACCTGCAGCCCCTCCTGGGCCTCAGAGTCCGGGGACCTGCGTGTGGCACAGGAGGGAGGTGTCACCCTAGAGAGGACACTGGGTGTCAGCTGAGGCCGCAGCGGCAGGGCCCGGCAGCACCGGCCTCGCTTATGGGTGGACAGCTAGCAAAGCAGCGGGTCTGGGAGTCTTGAGCCAGTTGGTGAGTTGAGAAAGGGATCTAGAAAGCAAAAGCATTCCATCTGGGGGGAGAAGTGGAGCTGAGACTTTGCCTCTGTCCACCTGTGGATTAAAAAAAGGTGCTGGGAAGGCCACGGTGGCTCAGTGGCAGAGTTCTTGCCTGCCATGCCCGAGACCCGGGTTCGATTCCTGGTGCCTGCCCATGCAAAAAAAAAGGTGCTGGCCGCGCCTTCCCCGAGGCGCCCGTGTGCACCGAGCGCTAGGGCTGCGCTCGCCAAGGTCACCTGGCACCTCCCTCTGCTCCTAAGCCACCCCCACCCCTGCCCGCTGCCGTCTCTGTAGCGCTTGGCTGCACTGGGCACTACATCTCTCTGCGTTTCCTCTCCCTCTCTAACTCCTGCCAGATGGAATGCTTTTGCTTTCTAGATCCCTTCACTGCACTCTGGAGCCTTCCTCGTCCCTGTCTGTCCTGTCAGTACCGCACCCTGGGTCCTTCTCTAGGTCTCTCTGTTGGGTGGTGTCTGGTTTGATAGCTCCAAATGCTATGTGTTTCCTGATCACTCCCAATAACTCCAGGTCTTCAAACCTAAACATCCAGCTGGGCACTGGACATCTCTGCTCGTTTGTCCTGCAGGAACCCTAAACACTTCATCATCAACCATATATTCTCCTTTCCTGTCCCCTTCCCCTTCTCCCTTCCCCTTTCCCTTCCTTTTCTCCTTCTCCTTCCTCTGCTTCTCCTATCCTGGTGAGTGGCCACACCAGCCAGCCAGATGCCCAAGACAAAGAAGATAGGTTGACCCCTATCTTCCAACGTCCCTCTGCTTCTGCCTCCTTCAGTCTCCTCCCCGTCAGCCTCTTTTCTCCACTCCCATTGCCACTAGCTGTGCTCAGGCCTCATCCTTTCTTGCTTCTTTTATAGCCACAGCTCTCAGGCCTGCCCAGCCTTCTGTATGAACCCTGCCAATGTGCTGCTTTGTTGGTGGTATTTTTTTTATATATATTTTTTAACATGCATTTTTAAAAAATCTCTCCAAGTGAACATCTAAGCTTATAAATTCCCTGATTAACAACCTTCAGAGTCTCCCCCTTACCCTTAGCAGGGCACACACAGTCTACCATGAAACCCATCTGTTAACGGCGGAACCTGGACATAAATCCACATTTTGTGAATCAGAATCTAATACTTATGCCGCCACACCCTGGCCCATACCCGAGGAGGTGGAATTGGATCTACGGTGCTGACGGTTTCGTGAGAGAAACAGATAAACGTCCTTGTTCCTGGGGGCGCACCTCACTCAGAGCTTCGTGCTGTAAGTTCAACTTTCTTTAAGGCTCTGATCACTTCTCTGTCCTACCTTCCAAGCAGCTGGTGAGTAAGGTGGGTCTGTGGCCTCCTCCTTCCCTCTCTTAGAAAGCCAAGCAAGGACCAGACAGGGTCCAGGAGAAAGGAGCCAAGACGTCACCTCCCTGCTTGTGGCCTGGGGTCCCTTTCAGCTCACTTGAGGCTGGGCCCTGCTCGCCAGAGTAGGCACCCACATGAGATGTAAAGGACTAAGGGTCCAGCTGGAAACTGGGTGTCCCCTTCTGGAATGTTCCTGAGAAACTCAGAGTGGTAGCGGGACCAGGATAGGATTCACAGTTTTAGGATTTTGCCAATTTTCTCTTTGTAGGTGTGACTAACCTCTAGGACGTCAGACTGCCACCAAGAAGGCACTGCCCTTGAGCCATCCACCATTACACAAACATCCCTAGACACACTGCTGTGCCGGCTTCGCGGCCTGGGTCCCCAAGGGGACTGATCTCCAGTGGAAGGAAAAGCAAAACATGAATAGCAACTAAAAGTAATTAAAGCATTTTTAATATTTATATACTTCCTTCAAGGAACTCCTAAGGAGATCAATTCACAACCCATAGCTCTGCCAGAATTTCTTAAAGGGGGAAAGGAGGGAGGGGAGGAGGCAGGGGAGGCTGTGACTATTTATACTTTAATCCTTTGAATCTGTTCTAATACAGGCTGAGCGCTTCCGCAGAAGGGCTGAGTTTCAAGGCATCGCCCCTGCCACTTAGGTTACTGCAGGAGCACCTGACTCCAATTCTGCCCCCTCCAAAAGCCACCCGGGGATGCAAACCCTCCCGGGGGTCAGTCCCCACATGCCCCAGTGGCCGGCGCGGCCTGTATGTCCTGTACACACCAGGCCTTGGGCCTCGCCTCCTGTCCCCCCAGCACCAGCCCCGGCACAGCAGCCTTTCCCCGGCGCTCCCAATGCCAGGCTTGTTAGACCCTGTGCCCTTGTCCACCAGTGCCCCCCGTCACTGTGTGAAAACCAAATTGGTGTCCCCCTCTCTGTCTTAGAGCCTGCCTTAGAGCCCCCAGCGCTCAGCCATTCCTTCCCTTTCTGTCCTCATTCGCCTTGCTCCAGCCTCTGCCTAGTGGCTCTGCTCTTGTGCGCTGCCCAGGCCAGCACAGCCCAGCCCAGTACAGCCCAGCCCAGCACAACCCAGTATAGCACAGCATAGCCCAGACCAGCACAGCACAGCACAGGCCAGACCAGACCAGCACAGCACAGCACAGCCCAGCACAGCACAGCACAGCACAGG